>JASDQU010307524.1:4228-37230 GCA_032191745.1 Picea mariana
CTTGGTCTTATTGTGATTGGACATCCCTAAACCACATCACCTCATAAAACATGGCTTGAATGATCTTCTGAGGAAACTTTCCATCTCTTGTGGGTGTTAGCCCAATAGGTTGTTCTGTCGGTTCCTTCATCTTTGTATAGTAGATCTGTGTAATATCTTTGAGCTCTTAGATGATATGTTAGGGATTTCATGCATGTATTTGATAACTATAATGATGAAATATGATTTGCATTGTTATGATCCCTAGGACTAATGATCCCATGGAGGGTGTAGTTTTTGATGTGCAGGACCATGCACGATGGACAGGTACCAGTGGACCGGTACACATGGGGATATGATTAGTTCGGACCTCCATGGGGCTGAAGAGCCCATCAGATGGTTGTTGGGATGGCAGAGGTAGCACAACATTGTGATGAGCCCTTGCATGAAGAAGAAGAAGGACGTCCTCACCCAGGACACTTTGGTAGAGCTCGGCCTAGGGGGATCACCCACTACAGATGAGATGATGGCTTTTGATGGACGGGATGCCACCCAGGGCAGGCTGGACGTTTTCTGGAGGATGTGGCAGTGTGCTGTGATCATTTAGCATGTGTGGCAGCTTGCAGGAGCCCTAGAAGGGCCAACGTTTTGCCTTTGGGATGCTGATCTTGCCCAAAAAAGGCCAACGCCCCCCTCAGAGGGGCTTGACGTCTCCCTTTTAGCTAATAATTATGACATTTTAGCATTTAATGTGACAAATAATGTAACTATTGCTACTCAGCCTTGTCGGCTGTTTTAATGACCTATTTTTGTAATTAAAGGTCATTTGAATAATATAAATAGAGGACGTTGAGCCTCATTTTGGAGATAACACAACTCACTCTCTTGTGAGAGGATAATTTTTAGTCTTTTGTCTTGGTATTGGCTCTTGGAGTTGAGGCGCTACACTTGTGGAGGATCATCTTTGGCATATTTATGGTGTTTTTATCATTGGAAGGTGTTACAACTAGGGTTTGATAAGCTCTTTATTGATTTGTAAGTGTTTTTCTCATACAAAACTTCTTGATTGAATGGTTGTAGGATAAATCTCTTACATCTATGGTTACATTGTTATTATTTTGCTTAATCATTGAAACCCTAGGGAGAAAGCACACAAGTAGGTCCTTGCTTCATGTCCCCATGATAGAAACTTGTTTAGCCATTTGATTTAGGAGAATATAGCCTAGCCATTGCTACACTAGTTCCCCTTTTTCTGAGTTAGTTTTGAAATATAAGTTGAAGAAGGAAGACGTCCTAGGCCTAATTAAGTTAACACCTAGGATTTTGACCTTTAGGATTTGAAGAGCCTTGGCCCTACAACACTTTTCAGCCCTAGATTTATATTTTGAAGCTAGCTGTTTTGCCAAAGAGTTTTAAGGAAAGAGGGAGGAGCATGAGGCCTTTCTTAAGCAACACCAGAATGAGCCTCCTCCCCTTAGGGTTTTGACTTTGTGGCCCTTCCATTGTAGCACTAGAAAGCCTAATCCTCTTGTTCTTAAATTTAGATTCTCCAGAGACTTTAGCCTTGCTCCTTGACTCCATTTACCCTAAGGCACTAGTCTAGAACTCCAACGTTGAGTCAATTGTGTTAAAACAACTTTTCAAACTTCCAAAATTTGAAACCCTAACTAACCCTAGTGACTTCCTAACCCTAATTTTATGATGACGTTATGCCTCTTTTGAACTCCTGTTTGGTATAGAACGTTGTGGCTAAGTCATCTAATAATAGATATTGAAGTGTTGATTATTTTCATTGGCCTAATTAGCAAAACATCCACCTCATTGTCTAGTAAAACTAACCTAGAAGTAAGCTGACGTCACCCCTAGTAGGCTTGACGCAACAACATTATATATGAGCATATTTAATGCATTGTGAAAATCCAAAGATTGATTTTGTACATTGAATGCTATTATCATTTTGTATTTATTGAAGAAGTAATATTATAAGCCATAGCCTTTATTGCAATCATTGACTTCGTCAATAATTACTTTTATTTATGCTCATGTGTATTGATAGTCATTGACAAATGAAGTACTAACCACTGTGGCATATTTTAGCTTTATTGTTGTCTTGTCTCGCAAACAGGTGCCTATTCTGTGGAATACCTTCATTTTGACTATCTTTCTTGGCAGTAATCTGTGAAGGGGAAAACCTACTTTGACCTTTTGAGCCTTAATCTCTCAATCCTTTTCCTTTCAATACCCCAGATTACTAGGGAAGTCTCCCTTGGGATTAGCCACCCTGAATAGAAAGAGCCCCCCATCGAGGTGATGGTGGGTGGGGAAGCTCTTGTTACGTCAGTTTGACCTTTAATTTTAAGCTACCTGACCTTAACTACAAACTGAGCGATAACAGGAACCATTTGGCCATTTAAACAAATTTGAAAGACACTTACAATAATTGGTCCATTGTAAAAGAAATTCAAAATACTATGCAATTTGACATCTACAAATGTTTATGTTTATGTTTTTGAAAGGTTAAATAAAATTCAATCTTGCACTATATTCATTTTTTGAACGAAGAACTTATTTCATAACAGAAGGAAACTTTCACTAAAAGAATAACTCTTACATATACAATTATCAATTTTTTTGAACAATAAATCAATCAAACTTAAATATGTACTATATAACTTTTACAACATATTTAGTTCAGGAGGCAAAGCACAATGAGAATGTTCGAACCCTCTTCCATATAGTTTGGATATCAAAATATAAATGAAAAATATATTTAACATCAATGTTGAATGTATATTTAACCTTTCTATCTAGATGACAATATAGTCTCTGAAGAAAGAAGTACACACTATTTACTCTAGTTTCTTCTAAATATACATTTCAATACACGAGGATAACAAATTTCACTTAATTTTAAACTAAACACATAATAAATTTCAAATCACATTCCATTTAAATAGTCTAACTAATTTAACTTATTAACTAACTTAGTTAGACGTAAATGTAACTTATACACATTCCTGTAAGTTTAATTTGCATATTAATAAATAATAATAATAATTTTAAGAAAAATAAAATAAAATTTAAAATAATAAAATATACTTAAATTTTAAAACAATAAAAAGGTAAATTAAAATAATAAATTCCCACTATGGAACCCTCAATTAAATTTAAAATAAAAAAATGTATTTAAATCGTAAAATAACAAAAAGTCAAATCAAAATAGGTAAATACCAACTATGAAACAGTTCCACTAGAAGGGACTTTTGCAACTGGAAAATGTTAAACACTATTCATTTTAATTTTTGTTTGAGTCTTTTTTAGATAATATATGTTAAACGATAGCATATAGCCGAATAAAAGGAAAATAGTGTCAAAACTCAAAAAGCTTTACCATTTACTCATAAAAATTGGGACAACACTGAGCAATTTTCTCGTATGGGAAGTGTGAGGTTCTATCACGTTTGGAATTGAGGTAGAGGTGCGAGCTTCAATCTCGTATGCAATTGAGGTAGAGTAGAAGAATCAAAGACACAATGCTGAGAAAGCACAGAGCGACTTACATTTCCTCTCAACCCAGCGAAGAAAGCACAAAGTGATTTATAATTTCTCTCAACTTTGAACTTGTTTATTTTCCCAATAGTGTTAAGTACCAGAATAGATCTGAAGATAAATCTCAAACTAAACCCACAATATCAACAAGAATAATACAAACCATTCACCAAATATTGAACACAAGAAATATAGAAAACCCTTGAGGTAGGGTAACACCATATATTATTCCTTATAGAACGAATGCACTCCTCAAGATATACTTGCTTGTTACAATGACAATATTCTTCACTATGTTTCATTACATTGCTTACACTTATTTATACAACTCTCTCTATCTCCTAGGAACCTTCTAGAGAGCCTTCTCACATTTATTACTTCTAACTACCATAATGGGCCTTTATTAATATAGTGGACCTAGTTCACCTTACATTCAATGACCACATTCTCATATATTAAATGATTTCCACTAATAATACATAACCACATTCCCATTGGGTACCCCCCTAGGTACCCCATATTGCTTTCCTAGGTATACTACAAGTAGTGATTATACCATTATATAAAATATCATTATATAAATATGTACAAATTAATATTATACATATTCATGTACAAATTAATTAGTATTACTAAAAATATTACTGAAAGTAATATGGTCATGTTTATCCCTAGATAAAAATAGTTTAGCCAATTGGCAATAAAGTGTCCATGAAGGAAGAACATTAAGCATGTTGATTGACTCAGATTTTCAGTTTTATCATTAAACATTTTCATTGATTATATGACTTTTTGAAATATTTTTCTTCATAGCTACAATTTTTTCATTGAGATGAAATAAAAAAAAATTCCATTAATTTTTATTGTTTTTAAGTTTTCAATAATATAAATAATAATAAAAATTGAATAATATAAAATAAGTTTAAATTTTCTCTTTATGCATCTCTTTAGATAGTGAAGGGCCTAGAATTTGGAAATATCAATATTATCAAATTTATTATCATAATTAAATTTAATGAGAAATATGTGAAGTGATCTAATAAAATTAGAATAATAAGAAATTGATATATTATAAAGAAATATTAATTTTTAAAAGATATCAAAATCAATTTTTTGTTTATTAATTTAAAGAATAACACTAATTTTATAGCAAGAAGCCTAAAACACTAAGTCTGATTGTTAAGCAATTTTAATAAACACACTATGTACAATTGTTAAGCAATTTTAATAAACATAAACTTTGTAACTTATAAACCATAATAATAATAATTTCATTTTCATGCATTCAATTCGATATAAAAATGATTTCCACATTATTTATTTACTTTGTAATCAGTGTTTCATGTACGTAAAGATTAGAGGAATCTAAATAGTAAACTGCGATTGCAGAAGAGTTGAATTGGTGGAAAATATCGAGCCATCAAGAAAATGATAATCCACTTAACAAAGCGGGAAACCATTGAACGAGTTTCGGAATATTGAAATTGAAGCTCAAACAGAGAAGTTGTAGGAGGTTAATGAGTTTCTAGAGGTTAACGAGTTTGTGAATATTGAAATTGAAGCTCAAACAGAAAAGCATGAGGATGTTATAAGTGAAATAGAAGGTCACACACCTTAGTTTTCTTCCTAATTCGAAATATAAAATAAAAATTCCCCCTTCCAGGACTCGCCATTGGCACAAAAACCTCTTCATCTCCTCTTCGTCCATTTTGTGTTATTTAAAATTTATCTCTTTTCTTATATCTACCTTGCAATGTCTAGTGGATGATTTAGCTAAATTCCTCATTTTTATCTCTTCTCATAAATCTGCCTTGCAATCTCCATTGGGAGTCCAATATTTTGATTTAGGGTGATCGATGAACAAGGAAGATAAGCTAAGATTTCACTTTCCTGGGAGGTTGGAATCGGTGGAGAAGATAAGTGTAGTTCCATCGGTGGAGAATACACATGGGAGGTTGGAATCCGTGGAGAAAACATATGAGTTGGGTTGGTAGAGAAGAAACGTGGACAATAGATCCAATGGTTGATGAACAAATTGAAATTTCTTATTGGACAAACGACGATGAAGAAGGAACCTAGGAGTCATGGCATTAGAGTCAATGAAGTCGATCAAGGAAATGATAAGGACAAGTACGTGGAGGAAGCAGATTGGTCGATGGTTAATGAACATGTGGCAAGTTATTATAGGCGTCGGATAGATGACGAATCCTCCAAAAGAACCTCCCCTTAAATAACACCTTCGGTGTAAAAATCAAAATATGCGAGACCCAAATGGATTGGATTGGGTTGAATATGACCTAGTGAACCAAGGCAAATTTGGTTAAAATCTCTTCAATGCTTGTGATACTGTATGTGTTTTATTTAATTTTTATTCTTAACTCTAATAGCGACACGTATTGTCAGATGTGCGGCTTTGTTTATTTATGTTTAAATTAGAAATATTTCCATATATTTATGCATTGATTTGAGTGTCTATTGCATTGATTGAAATCATTGTAAGTTCATTGGTTTCATTGTTTCTTAAACTTATTTCAATACATTGTTTACATTTCAATGTTTTGTGCACGATGTCA
The DNA here is from genome assembly GCA_032191745.1 of Picea mariana. Lineage (NCBI taxonomy): Eukaryota > Viridiplantae > Streptophyta > Pinopsida > Pinales > Pinaceae > Picea > Picea mariana. Next base: position 10,330 of record JASDQU010307524.1, read on the forward strand.
TTTCTTTGATATAGAGTTTCAATTATATAAAATAATTCATATTAAAATGTCATCTCATGATTATATATGATGATGTAGAAAGAAAGAAATATATCTTAGTGTTTGTGATTGGTTTCAATGTTTCTTGAACTTATTTTGATACAGTTTCAATGTTTCTTGAACTTATTTCAATACACTACTTACATTTCAATGTTTTGTGCACAGGGATGATTTTAGGGGCTAAATTTTTCTCATGGGCTAATTTTTCATGGTTTTTGCAAAAATGAGATTTGCTATTTTAAAAATGATTCGCCCAAATTCTATAGGATAAAATTATTTTACCTTAAAAATCACCAAAACTTTATAAAAAATATATAAAATCCTTTGAAATTTGAATATTTTTACAAAAATATCGCCAAACATTTATAGTTGGCATATGAAGGATTAGTAAGATTCACCAAGGTTTCTACATTTTAAAATAATTTTCCATCCTTAAAATCACCCCTGTTTGTGCATGATGTCATTTCTTTGATATAGGGTTTCAACTATATATAGTAATTCAAATTAAGATGTCATCTCATGATTATAAATGATGATGTACAAATAAATAAGTCTATCTTATTGTTCATGAATGGTTTTAGTGTCCCTTGCATTGATTTAAATGTTTTCTCTCTTTGATACATGGTTCAATTACTATCATGTTTTCTCATGATGAGAAAAAAAATGATGTACATGTTGAGGATTTAAGAAGAAAAACAAGAGAATGTGCTAGGTAACAAAGAGAGAAGTTAGAGAAAATAATTTATGAACATAAGGAAGATCAAAGAAAAAATAAAAGTGAACAACAAAGAGCATATAAACAAAGAAAGTCTCAACAAATTACAAGTGACCAACACCAAGAATAGGGAAATTTTTTTATGAATGACAAAGAGCATATCAAGAAAGAAAGTCACAAGAAATGACGACTAACCAACAAAAATAATAGAGATAATGAAATGTAAAAAGACAAAGAGCATATCGACAAATTTAGGCACTACAAATGACAACTAATCAACAAAAAGAATGGAGAAAACAAAATTCTAGACAACAAAGAGCATGTCAATAAAGAAAACAAAATTGATCCAATATAATCATAGAACTATATGCAAAACTTGAAGAAACATATAATCCCATGAAAAAAATAACTTTACATGATATCTATGTCCGAGCTCAATGTCTAACTCTCATTGAAAAAATGATACAGGAAATATTGAGATAGTCCCAAATGAAGAAATTCAAACTGCTAGGATAGTCCCAATTAAATAAATTCAAATTGAGGAAAATATACCAATGGTACTTAAAGATATGGATATTGCACATCGAAAATTTCATTATAGGATTGATCAATTGGCTAATGTTCAAACCTGTAATCTGTGTGAAGAGTCTTATGCCAGAATTCCGGTAGTGAATACAAATACAAGTCCAATATCCATGAGATGTAAAAAAGAGAGAACTTGTCACAAATTTTCAACTCAAAACCATATGGATTCAAGATCACAACCTCGAGTCCTTGCAATGCTCACACAAGTTGAATAGATGTTGTGTTGCATAGGCACAACAAACTCCCAACTTTCTTCTCTTATCATCTCTTTAAGACAAGAAATTGGGCCCCCCTTCAAATTTTCCTACTAGAATCCTCACACTCTCTCTCTCTCTCATGCAAATGGATACGCCTAAGTTTTCCTCCCACTCTTCCCGCTTTACCATTTCTAGTTTCTCTCCAGATAAATTCAACCCATCGATACACACTTCAATGAGTTCCCTCTTCCTTCATCGATACATAGTGGACTGGTGAACACATCCTTTCTTCCACTTACACACTCATGCAACAATGATTTCTTAGTTGATACATAGGCCACCTTCGTTCAAAATTGGATGATAAATTGATGCGCTTCCGCTAAACCTCACCAACACATGTCTTTTTCACCAACGAAGTTCACATAATCAACGTCGACACATCAATAATGTTCATGCGATTATCTTCGCCACGTGCATGTATTTCACCAACTAAATTCCTCTCATCTTTGTCAATGCTTCGCATATCGAAAACGCTCCTTCCTTTTTCCCCGATACATTTCACATCGATGAGGTTCATCTCTCATTCACCAATGTGATACCTATTGAGAAGTTTCCCTATCTTGTTGCTAATGTGCCAATAGAAGGATGTTGACCCCTCCTCATCGCCAAGCATGTCGAAAATGATCTTCTTTCCCTCACCGACACTGACCTAGTCAACAAAACATGCCTTCGTTTAGACACCTATCCTATCCTCCTCCAGCTCGGTTCCTTCTTTTCACGTTGTCAGTCGATCTCCTATCATTTATTATCACTAAGATTTCTATGCCTAAATGTATATTTTATCATTGATACTTAACATGCCTAACCTACTTCATGTCGCAACCATAGTCAAATTTGCTTATGTTGCCAACAACTTTCATCACGCATACTATACCAGCTTGTTTACTTTGTGTCTCTTAGTTCTATGACTAAACCATGATTATGAAAGTATTGTCTAGCATCAAATAGGTTAACCACGACACCTGTTGGTCTTGCATTGGCTCTGAAACACACTTCGGAAGAAATTTGGTCCTCCCAGCTCCTACACTGCTCTGAACGCCAGTTCATTGTTTTGGCGGATTTATAATTTCATGCTAATTATGAATCACCTCAACTTCAATGGAATAATAAAGAACCTATACATCACAGATGATGCAGGATCAAATGAAACTTAATTTAGGTGAAGCAACGACCAAAACGAGACTCAAAATTTCATTAAAAAATGACTTTGAGCACAATCTTTTGGCGTTCTTCAAAGTGAATGTTTTTTCCTAGAAATAAGGCAATCACATGATTTTCTCTATTATGATTCCAACACAACTCATGAAATCTAAATCCGATGCGCGGAAGTGCCAAAACAAATCACCTCGAGTTTCTTGCCCGAACCAGCCTCATAAGTTGTTATACAAAAGAAATGCTTGAATGGTATGGACAAGGCTCTCAATGATAGCCAAAGCCTCTAATTGAGCCCCCAAAATGAATCTCCTCATAGATATCTTTCCAACAGGCTATTGTGCACCTGAAAGGGAGATCATATGCAAAAGTTACTACCCCGGGAAGTTGATGTACCGACTTACCCAAACGGGGCCCACATGACTTTTTGTGCTTCATCTCCTAGGGTTAGGTTTTTGGATGTCTAGGGTTTTTAACATTCCTGTTTATTGTAAAAAGGCCTTCAAAGCCTCATTGTGATCATCTTCTTGCGAATGCGAGTAGCCATCACATCTCTTCTCAAAGATAAGTTGCCACCATTCTAGGGAGTCTTTCACTCTGTATTTTTACAGTCTTTGTACATTTATTTAATTAATAAAAATCATGTATTACTGTATCTCTGTGTTTATGGTTGCATCTCTGATACATTTTTGTTATATTATTGGATATCCACGATATCTCTATGCATTTATTTATTATATCTCCGCTCTCATTTCGTGCCAAAAATAATCTGGATCAATGGTATCAGAGCAGGCTTCTCTTGATCATTTTTTTAGTGCATGTCCCTGGCGAGGTCTGAGTATAGAAAATTGGGTCTTGAGCTTGTCTCTCTTGAAGACAATCGATCTCGCACGCCCAAGAAACCCTCCATGGCGGAAGAAAACAAAAATGATGGAGCAGACGATCATATCAATCTATTGTTTGAGCAAGCTCTAACATGACAGAGGGATGAAATGATGGAGAATTTTCCCACATCCTTCAACGCTTTCCGATAGAAACAGGTGCATCTTCATCAAACAACCACTTTGGAAGCACCTCTCCTTTCAAGGTACAGGTTAATTTTGATATTCCTGTATTTGAAGGTCAGATAGATGCGGATGCCCTAGACAAATGGTTAAATCTGTTAAAAGGTTATTTCTTTGTTCATAATTTTTTCAATAGGGAAAAGATCACCTTCCCACCCCTTAAATATCTCGCGCATGTGAAACATTGGCGGGAAACTTACTGGGAGAAAAGTTCCACAGAAGACTCTAGAATATATGGGGCTGAGTCCACTTGGGATTTTTTTGTGGATGTGGTAAAGGAAGAGTATTACCATGTTGGAAACTATGAGGAATAGTACATGAGATGGACCACACTACAGCAAGAGAGGGGCCAAGCAGTTCCAGAGTTCACCAATACCTTCCATACCTTGCGCACCAAGCTCGATATCAAAGACTCTGAACAACATTTGGTCCTGAAATACCGTGGGGCTCTACACAGATACATCTAAACTGAAATGGATTTTTTGGACATCTCATCACTCGGTGATGCTTATCGATATGTTGTTAAAATCGAGAAGAAATTTAAGCACCAGAATAAACATGAGTTTGGGTCTGCAAATATGCAACAACCAAAGTATGATAAATACGACCCTAAAAAATAGTCTCTCGAAAACCAGTCCAAGCCATAAGAAAAGAAGGGTCACGGGAAGACAAAGAAGGACACCGAAAAATGGTGCGATTTACACAAAATCTCCTGGCACAACACCGAGGAATGTCGCTCAAAACAGTAATTGGTGGATGAGATCAAAGAGAAGGAGCCAAACCTTGATTCAGAATCTGATTCTGAAAATACTGGTAAAAGACAGATCATCGATGCAGACCCCACTGCTATTATTGCGATCGCAACAATTCAACCAGAAGAACCAATATATCCTGAAGAGGGGGAGCACCTTTTTCATTCACAGATGTGGGTGAAGGGGAACCCGCTGCATTTTATTGTTGATAGCAGAAGCCAAAAGAACCTCATCTCAATAGAGGTCATCAAACAGTTGGGATTGTCAACAACACCACACCCGCAACCATACAACATCGGGTGGCTTCGCCAGGGATGAGATCTTCATGTCAGCCAGCAGTGCCGATTGTCATACGGCATCCATCCCTTCAAGGATGAGGTATTATGTGATGTTGCCCCACTGGATGTCTATGATGCTCTCTTGGGCTAGCCATATATGTGGAAACGCCATGTTGTTTATGAGTCTCGACCCCATAGTGTCATTGTTTCTATGGGGGGTCACATCTACAGAATACCATAGGTAGTTCCGAATATTGTTCCACCTAAACAATACCGCAAGGTAATATCTCATACTACAAAATTTAGCTTCTTCACAATTTGTTCAAAAGGGGAAGAAAAGGATACTACAACCACTACAATCTCGACCCAAGCACTTTCTATCCAACAGAAGGAGGTCGACAAGATTGTAGCAAAACAAAAATATTCATTTTGTACACAGTCATCGTAGGTAGCCTTACTAGTTGAACAGATTCAACCCCGCTAGCAATAGGTTCGTGACAACCTTCAACAAGCTAAGCAATTCAACTTCTCCAATAAGGCAAGCAGGTCATCAAGATGCAGATTCAACAAATGCTTTTCCCTACCCCTCGGGCACTCAATGCAATGGAAACCATTTCTTCCTAAGGAGGGATGATTGATCCAGGGGGATATCGGTGGCCACCCACCTTTTCCTACTATCTCAAAACAATTTTCTGACAATTTTGGTAATTTACTATTTTTAGCAGTTTTTAACTTCCAGGGCCATTTTGAGGGCTTAAATAAAGGTTTTTTGGGATCGATCTTCTCAATGATAGTCGAAGGCTCTAATTGATACCCCAAAATGAATCCCCTTGATGATACCTTTCCAACGAGATATCGTGCGCCTAAAATAAAGATCGTATGCAAAAGTTACAACCCCGGGAAGTTGATGTACCGACTTACCCAAACGGGGCCCACATTACTTTTGGTGCTTCATCTCCTAGGGTTAGGTTTTTGGATGTCTAGGGTTTTTGAAATTCCTGTTTATTTTAAAAAGGCCTTCAGAGCCTCATTGTAATTATCTTCTTGCGAATGCGAGTAGCCATCACATCTCTTCTCAACGATAAGCTGCGACCATTCTAGTGAGTCTTTCACTCTGTATTTTTACAGTCTTTGTACATTTCTTTCATCAATAGAAATCGTGTATTACTCTATCTCTGTGTTTATGGTTGCATCTCTGATACATTTTTTTTATATTATTGGATATCCACAATATCTCTGTGCATTTCTTTATTATATCTCCGCTCTCATTTCGTGCCAAAAATAATCCAGATCATCAGTTGGCTCACCAGAAGTGACTCTCCATGTTCTTCGAGATGCAAAAAGTGACACTCCAATCGAAGGTGGTACGAGAAAATTACAAGCATTTTAAACTTCCCTCCATTGGCATTTGCATAAGGTCTAAGGTGATCGGTCAAGTGTCCTCGCTCTGCTTCCAAGTTGCTACACAAAACTGCTTAAGTAAGTTGTTCCTCCTCCTTCAAAAAGGGTATTTGAAGTTTAGTATTTTTAAATGGTTGTCATGATCATTAAAGAAGATAACAATATCATCTAAAATAATACTTGGGCTATGGAATCATTCATTTAGATTTAAATAACTTAATTTAAATTAAATTTAAATAAGTTAATTTTAACAAACGATTTAAATTTAAATTTAAATCATTTTGAAATTGCTGAGAACTTTTTTAATAGCGCCAAGGTACCAAAATGCACGAAGTTTCCAATCATAGAACTTACAAGCAATTTCATCGATATCATCGACGAAGTTAATGTAAACATCTCCAATGAGATGGGAACACATGAAAGAAATGACTCTGATGCCTTGGGCAAGATTAAAAGGAAGTCCTCTGATCGGTAAAGTTAGTGTGAACTTCTCTGAAGTTATCGACGAAGTTAATTTGAACTGCTCCGAAGTCATGGGTAAAGTTAATGGAAAGTGCTTCGATGAGACCGAAACACTTAAGAAGAATATCTCTGAATCAAACCAGAATAGTTAACATGAAGAGCTTCGGTCACCCTCCTCGAGACTCCTTTAGAAATCGCTCATGTCACCAAGCTGGCCAATGATAACAGTTTATGTAACCTATCTGGATGGTCAATGATAGCCGTCAACATCATTCACAATTATTGAATTGTAATTCAGTGGAATCGATGGTAAATTGATTTTTCTTATCTAAATAGATTAAATACCCACTCTGTCTTGCACTGCAACATGTTGATGAAATGGTTGTTGTTAGTCATACTATTGTTGTTTTCACTCCTAGTCAGTTTCCAGGGGATTATCATCTTGCAAAATATGCATAGAAATCAACATCTTGCAAAAAAATGCAGAGAATTTGATGGGAAAGCTATTGGGTGGCACACTCAGACGTTGTTCCATTTACCAACAAAAATAAAAAAACAATGAACTTAGTCTCTCTATAAATCAATGCGACCAACTAATTATTACATTAAAGATGCATTTTTATGGTTTCCATCTTAAATCATTTGCCTATGCTTCAATGAAAGGAGCCGCAAGAAATCCATCTGAATGATCAGAGAACATTAATTGTTGCAACCAAGGTTAATAACGCTCTGGTACACCTATGCAAAAAGGTGACATGCCCATGTTTGTGCAAGAAACAGAGTTAATTCTGATCTCTGTGGAACAAACTCTTACCTTTCATGTTGGAATACCAAGATGGATGTATAGAGTGAGCTTGATGTAACTCTTCATGCTATGAATAATAAGAAAACCAATACCTTGCTTGGTGGACTCAACACAATATACCTGATGGAGTTCATGATATTAATGCCGACACCTCCATATCCCTCAAGCTTGGGTTTCCAACTACATTTCGGTAATTCATTAGTGCTGGCATCCTCCATTACCAATAAGTCAGGTGAAGTCTTTGTTTCCATGCAGTTTGTGAATATGAGTAGGGTGAGGATTGTTGGACTACTAATTTCTCCTCCTAAGATGGTTGGAAATGAGAAGAAGCATACTTATACTAAGGCAAAGAATGTTCACTATAAATACTATCCCATGGAATACTTATATCTGTTGCCTATCACCAACCAACAAAGCAATATCCTCCAGGATCTTGACCCTCTAAGACCGCTCTCCAAACCAGTAATTGAATATTTCCACAAATATGGTGAAGAAAGAAACTCTAGAATGGAATTTGAGATAATGTTTGCACTTGATATCACACTTCAGCATAATGAGAATGTGACTATTATGAAATTAGACACTATTGTAAGATGAAGAGTCACAAAGGAATATTTCACAAACCAATAATGTAAAGCAAGATAGGTGAGACAGAAGATGTTATGAAGCAGAAAGCAAGTAAAGTTGATAATATTGAAATTGAAGAAAATGAATCTAAAAGGAGAGGCTTGATTATCATCAATAGGGTCAACCAGATTTGATATTGGGTTTGGTGATGTGAGTATTTCAAACAGAAGTGGCCTTAGGAGCAACCCTATTTTTGGCCCAAGTTTGAATGCAAATACATTTTCTAGAAAAGCGAGAGGTTGGGCATCTAGACTTGTCATTGTTCCCTCAAAGGATATAGGAATACAACAAGAGAAAACACAGGAAAGATACTAGTTTTTGGCGATTTGGAAAACTGAAGAAGAAATGTCATCTAAAACAAGTATAAAAACCTACCAAAGTGGCATTCATATTTTGGCCATAAATTTTGACTTGAACGTATGTTTCACGCGTTCTTTATATTATTGGAAAGATCACATTCTTTATATCATTTGAAATATCTTTTCGATATATATAACTTCACAATTATGTGATCTAAGAAATTCCTCACCGTATTTCTACATTTTTCAAGAGTCATATTGAGGATCTCGCCAACAACTTCGAACAACACAACACCTCAACCGTGAGCAGAGGAACCACCGATCGAGTTCAGGGAAGTTTATACGAACTCTCATTTAGTTAATGTTTTAGTTCTATGGTTTCAAATGCTTATGTCTAATAGTTTATTTCAAGGTTAATCTAAGGTCACATATTCATAGCATGTTGATATGGTGCTAGGTACCAATGTCGAGAGGAAGTCATAATCAACATCCCTATGATGTGATTTATAGAAAAGGACGACAAAACATCAGTAAAAACAACCACCATAGTGATAGAGGAACAACAAAGAAAATATAATGCAAATGGATGAAGAAAATGTCTAAACCCTATGATGATCGACTGTCCAACTTGGATAACGAAGATGGTCCCATGTACAGACTAGTCTTTGTGGTGTGTGGGGTACGCTATGCCCGAAATCTATGAGGGCCCACCAACACTAGGAGACAAATTTGAAATGTAGCTGCCATCTTTTCCTCTCATCTCCACAAAGAGGATAAGGGAAAACATTGGTAAATGAAAGGTCATGAGAGGAGGCGGAAGGAGAAGAGTCACATTGGACTTCAATAAATAATAGAATTATATCTAAAAAAAGGGATTTTCTTCTCTTCAAACATTGTACATTTATGAACTATTTTGGGAAGACAATGTCAACTAAAATTGAGAAGTCATTCCTTGGATCTTTGATGTACTATCATTGAAACTGTTAATATTGAGAATCCCTCAAGGCTAGCTTTTGTTAGATATAAAAACGTGCATGTAAACTATGTTGGAAAATTGGTTGTCATTGATGTCAACACTAGAAGAAGCCTGAAAGCAAGTTTGGAAGCTTCTAGAAGTGATGGGTGTATTTGAAGAAATCTCCAAAGTGGTCCCCTTATGGCATAGCTTTAAGCATGGCCCTCATGGGAAGAATCTTTTATGAAGTCTACAAGAAGCCCTAGAAATATGGTTAAGTGGTTAATATTCCCTAGAGGTGTGGTCATGAAGCCCAAAGTTGATTGAGGAAAAAGAGTATCAATAACATTGCAAATGCATGCAAAACATCCATTGATTGATAGTCCTCATCAAATTGTCTCCAATGGTAGGTGACACACCATGTGTTTCCTCACGGTTGAGGAGTTAATCCCTCTTAAATATGAAACCCCAGAGTATGGTCAAGAATCCCCAAATCTAAGGTCAATAAGTTATAAGTTGGCCCTAAAGTCAAGTAAAGGAGAAAAAGTTGTTGCAAACAAGAAGTTACAAGTCGGCTCAAGGTCCAGTAAATAAGGTGTTTGGAAGGGTATAAATACACATTAAGAAACTCTCATTTTCATCATTCAATCTTGTGATCTCTTAGCACAATCTTGACAACAAATTTCAGAGGGAGGATGAATTGAAGAAGGGATAAATTACAAGGGAAGATGAAGTCTTGTGATGAGGTGTTCTAAGGTATGTTTTTTAAAGGTCATCTTACCATTTTCACTATAAATGTTTTTCTAAAATGATTCAGATAGATAAACTTGGAGGCTATTGAGAAGACATATCAAGGTACCTTTGGCACGAATCTCATCTTTTGTTTCATTGTAATTTTGGAGATACATCTTTCGAAGATAGGGTTTTTAACTAGTCCTGTAACTAGTCTCAAACAACTATTATGGGTAAAATAATCATAACTATTTCATAGAGGATACAAATTCCGCGAGACCAATTTCATTGGAAAGAGTACAGTCCATAGTATTTTTTATGTGAGTTTTAGAATCAAATATCAAATATTAAGCACGTGGAATTTTGTACAAGTTTTCTCTCCAAAATATGCTACAATTTAGAAAGGTATTCCATTTTCACTATAACTCTTTTTTAGCGACGATTCAAGGAGAAAAATTAGAATAATTTCAACAAAGATATCAAAGTGTATTGGGTACAAGTTTCAAACCTTGATGTATTACAGGTACAAATTTATACTTGTTGAAAGTTAGGGTTTGTGATTAATCCAAAAACTAGTCCCAAACATGTGTTCGAGATAAAATAGTTATATCTAAAGCTTGGTAGGTACAAATTGAATTCCACTTGTTGCATCAAAAATAGAACATATCCTAATATCCTAGTTCCAAGTTTCAGAATAAAAAATGAAAAATTGAGCTTGTAGTGAATCTTACAAGTTTTCATATTTGAGGTATAGTTCTGAGCATCTTTGTATGCATATTTAAGAAGTGATCTTGTGATTTATATGTAGACCCATGTGGACCTACGATTTATATGTGGACCCAATTTGATGATGTTGATGTATAAGTTGTGGTGGATCTGGTTTTGATGATGATGATGTATCAATATCAGTGACAATAACAATGACATGTTGAATCTGGTTTGATGATGATGATGTATTAGTATCAGTGATAGTAATAGTGACAGGTTGAGTTTGGTTTGATGATGATGATGTATTTGTATCAGTGATATTAACAATGACATGTTAAGTCTCTTATTTATATTTCTAGGACGTTGGGTGGTGCACGAGAAGATTGGTGTCTTTAAATAGCTAGTTGGTGCTTGCAAGCAGTTGCAACTTCCTTTGAGTTGGTTCTCATAAATCTAGGGGGTTGGAGCCTCCTTCCAGTTGGATTGGAGAATCTAGGGATTCTTTGCTTGCTTCAGGTTGGAGCTTGTAAACTAGGGGTTTGGAGTCTCCTTATAGTTAGAGAATTAGGGGAGTTGTAGCTTCCTTTAGGTTGGAGCCTATACACAGGGGGTTGGTGCCTCCTTCCATTTGGTGCTAAATTTTTTTGGAATTTGGTGCATCTAGTGAATGTAATATTCAAGATACATATTGAAAAATGTTCTGTGGTTTTCTCTCGTTTGGGTTTCCATGTAAAATTTGTGTACTGTGTATCTTTGGTTATATGTTTATGATATCTTGAATGTAATCATAAATTATACATTGCTGATAAGTTAATGTTTACATGGTGTGATTAAAAATGGTAAAAAGTGTTCAATAGTGATTCAACCCACCTTTCAGTATTAGTGAATATTCCAACAATTGGAATCAGAGTAGTTCCTTCAAAATCAGTCTCAACACTGGAAGTTAGATCATGGATTACAAATATAATGGGACGCCAATGTTTGATGGTCATAATTATGAGATATAGAGTCCAAGAATGAAACTATTTTTAGAGGCACGGGGGTATGATGTTTGGTAATCAGTTATTACAGGATACACCAATTCAAAGAAACCTCTGAAGATTGCAATCAAGAAGGCATTAAAAAGGAACAAAAAAATAGAAATGGATGCCATCCTTGATGGATTACGTGAATCGGTAAAATTCAAAGTGGGAGAATGCTCATCAACCAAAGAAACTTGGGATAAGTTACATAATATATACTCTAAGGAATATCCTCTTGTCACAGAACCAATGCATGATGATAGAGATAAAGAAGATGTTGAGATAGAACGAGAAGAAAGAAACTCACCATGTCAGACATATCCAAACAAATAAATTGAAAATGGTATGGAAGATCATGAAGGTGAATACTTGTGTGCTCTAGAGAGACAGAGAAGATAAATTGAAAATGACAAATAAGATTATGAAGAAGGAGAAGTAGATCTTGAAGAAGAACTAATCAATGCCTTAAGTGAGTAAAAGGGGAAATGAAGAAAAACAAGTCCCTCCATGAATAATTGATCAAGATAAATGTTCAACTGGAAGAAGCCAAAGTGATTGAAGAAATATTAAGAAATCATTTGGAAGAAAATCCATGTTTGGAAGCCAAAATAGTATCACTAAGAAAGGAAACAGAGAAGAGAGAAGAAATTTTGACAAGTCATCTTAACGAAATATTTGAGGACTTAAACAATCTTGAAGCAAAATTTAGTCAACAAGAAAGAATAATTGAAGAAGAAAGTTGAAGATAAGTGTTCCAGGTTGTCGGAAAAGAATAACGAAGAAAATACTAAGAATTATGTAGACGTTCTCAAAGGAAGGGATCATGATCAACAAGAGTCAAAGAGGAATGAATGTAGAAGAGGTGTATCTCCAAGAAGACCTTCTAGCTCTAGGAATCAAAGAAGCTTCAATCATTTTGAAGGAAACAACATAAGAGAATACTGTGATCAATAAAGGCATGAATTCAGAAGGACTACATTACAAAGAAGATCATTCACTCCAAGGTATCAAACTTTATTTCCTAGTTATTGTTTTATTTGTAATAACTTTGGACATAAAGTTGTAGATTGCAAAGTGTATGGAAGAAATGTTCAAGCAAGAGATGTTTATTTGGCTCCCTAAAATATTGAATGTTAGAAATGCCACAACTATGGACACATAGCTCATAATTGTAGAAGCATGATAATGTCTTCCATGAAGGAAAATATTGATATCATATACATGAAGGTTTGGAGAAGAAAGAAAAAATAAGAAGAACTGGTGAATGAAGAACTCTCAGAGATCATACTCACAGGAATTACATAGTTACATGGCAAATCTACAGGTAGAGAGGAAGATGTCAAAATTTAGAATAATGATCCTGCAGCAGAGAAGACCTATGCATTTTTCTAAGTAATCTGTCTTGGAGACTCCCAGTAATCTAAATTTTGAAGAGGGGGAGTCTAAGCAACAACTATTATAGATTAGAGATCCATCTTTCAAAAAATTTGAAGTGCTACAGATTTTGGGGAGGCATATTTAGAATGGTTTGATGGTAGAAATGCATAATGTATCATGCCAGATTGGTTGATTAAAGAGCAATTTTTAGAACACATCCCCATGCAGGTATGAAGAGGTCAGCTGATAGTTATAAGGAATATCATTGGCACACTTTTGAGTAAGGGATTACTGATCGTATAGAGGATTTAAAGAATGTATTCAAGAAGGGATATATTCATTACAGATTCGAGAATGTGTACTTGTTGTAGACATGTAGAATTTGATTTAAAGATAAAGAAGACTAGTGGACATATTTGATTCAACTTGAGAAGAAGATTAGTTGCAACAGATTTGAGAAAATATTCAAAATAGTAAAGTGACAGATGGGTCAACATTGTGTGTAGTTGAGGAGCAAAGTCATGGAAAATTTTGTGACATATGAACATAAATGAATTCGTGAGATATTGGACAGGTCGTGAAGACAATACTTGACATAGAAAATTCTAAGCAACAACTATTATATATTAGAGAACTATCTTTCATACAGTTTGAAGTGTTGCAGATTTTGGGAAGGAATATTCATAATGGTTTAATGACAGAAATGAAGAATGTATTATGACATATTGGTTGATTGAGGAACAATATTTAGAACACATCCACATGCAAGTATGAGGATTTCAAGCATGCATTCAAGAAGGGATATATTCATTACATATTTGAGAATGTGTACTTGTTGCAAACATATAGAGTTTGATTTGAAGATATAGCACAGTAGTGGACATATTTGATTCAACTTGAGAAGCAGACCAGTTGTAGCAGATTTGGAGAAGTCTTCAGAATAGTAAAGTGACAGATGGGTCAGGATTATGTGTAGTTGAGTAGCAGAGTCATGGATAGTTTTGAGACATATGTATAGAGATGAATTCGTGAGATATTTGGTAGGTATAGAAGACAATACTTGACATGAACTAGAGAGGATACATGATAGTGGATAAAATTATGAGCTCAAGAGGAATTGCAGAAATAATCATTGACATTGTCATCAAGAGGAATGTTCAGTAAAGCATATGACTAAGAAAAGAATCATATTGATAGGTGGAACCTGCTAGTCATAGGAAGACAAGTTGTGAGAGGAACAACAAGATAGAGGGAGATAAACTACTAGGAGGAGTTATACCATCAAGGGGAGATTGTTGACTGATTATGCCATTGATGTCAACTGAGTAAATACATGACACGCCATGAAGAATTGAAGTCAAGTGATGAAGGAACCTTGACATGAATGATTTTAATATACTTTAGTGGATTATAGTAAAAAGAAGTACCAATGGGAAAGAATCCCCGAAAGATAGGAAAGGAAGCATATACATGAAACCCCACATTGATCTACATGACATCTTGCAAAGAATAAAGGGGGAACAGGATTGTCAAAATCAGGTATACTATTAGAGGAAGTTACCCTTTGTCATTGATGTCAAAGGGGGAGAGAAAACTCAGAAGCATGAAGACAAGGGGAGAAATGGTCAGAGGGGGAGCATGAGTGTTTCCATCAATGCCAAAGGGGGAGTTTGTTGGAAAATTGGTTGTCATTGATTTCAACCCTAGAAGAAGCCCTAAAGCAAGTTTGGAATATTCTAGAAGTGATGGGTGTATTTGAAGAAATATCCAAAGTGGTCCCCTTATGGTGTATCTTTAAGCATGTTTCTCACATGAAGACACTTTGAAGAAGTCTACAAGAATCCTTAGAAATATGGTTAAGTGGTTAAGAATCCCCATAGGTGTGGTCATGAAGCCCAAAGTTGATTGAAGAAAAAGAGTATGAAGTACATTGCAAATGTATGAAAAACATCCATTGATTGATAGTCTTCGTCAAGTTGTCTCCAAAAATAGGTGGCACACCACATGGTTCCTCACAGTTGAGGAGTTATTCCCTCTTAAAGATGAAGCCCTGAAGTATGGTCAAGAAGCCCCGGATCTAAGGTCAATAAGTTATAATTTGTCCCTAAAGTCAAGTTAAGGATTAAATATTGTTGCAAACAAGAAGTTACAACTTGGCTCAAGGTTAAGTAAAAAAGGTGCTTGAAAGGGTATAAATACACATTTAGAACCTCTCACTTTCATCATTCAATATTGTGATATCTTAGCACAATATTAGCAGTGAATTTAATAGGGAAGATGAACTGAATAAGGGAGAAATTCCAAGGGAGGATGAAGTCTTGTGATGAGGTTTTCGAAGGTATGTTTTTTAAAGGTCATCTTACTATTTTCACTATAATGTTTTTTCTAGAATGATTCACATAGAAAAAAATGGATTTTGTTGAGAATACATATCAAGGTACCTATGGTACAAATATTAACTTCTGGGTCATTTTAATTTTAGAGATACACTCTGTGGAAGACAAGGTTTTTTACTAGTCTTGTAACTAGTCTCAAACATGTGTTCCAGGTAAAACAATCATAACTTCTTCATAGACGATCCAAATTCTATGAGAACAATTGCATTAGAAAGAGTACATTCCGTAGTATTTTTTGTGTGAGTTTTAGAATTAGATATAAAATATTAAGGGTGTGGCACATTCACTCTCCATAATAGGCCAGAATTCAGGAAGGTCTGCCACTTTTCTATAAATATTTTTCAGGGACGATTCACAGAGAAAAAATTGGAGTGATTTCAGATAAGATATCAAAGAAGATTGGGTACAATTTTCATACCTTGATTCATTACAAGTATGGAGTTATACTTGTTGAAGGTTAGGGTTTGTGACTAATCCAAAAACTAGTCCCAAACACATGTTAGAGATTAAACAGTTATATATGAAGCTTGGTAGGTCCAAATTGAATTACAATTGTTGCATCATAAGGAGAAAAAATCCTAATATCTGGGGTTCAAGTTTCAAAATCAGAAATGGAGAATTGAGCTTGTAGTGAATCTTACAAGTTTGTAGATTTGAGGTACAGTTCTGAGCAACTTTGTATGTAGATTTAAGAAGTGATGTTGGGGTTTATATGTGGACCCATGTGGACCCATTTTGATGATGTTGATGTCTGATTTTGGGTAGATCTGGTTTTGATGATGATGATGTATAGGTATCAGTGACAGTAACAATGGCATGTTGAGTCTGGTTTGATGATGATGATGTATCAATATCAATGACAATAACAATGACAGGTTGAGTCTAGTTTGATGATGATGATGTATCAATATCAGTGATAATAACAGTGATAGGTTAAGTCTCTTATTTATATTTTTATGAGTTTGGGTGGTGCATGAAAATATTGGTGTCTTAAGATAATAGGTTGGTGCTTGCACGGAGTTGCAACTTCCTTTGAGTTGGTGCTCATAAAACTAGGGGGTTGGAGATGGAGAATCTAAGGAGTCGTTGCTTCCTTCAGGTTGGATCTTATAAAATAGGGGGTTGGAGCCTCCTTCCAGTTGGAGATGGAGAATTTGGGGAGTTGTTGTAACATCCCCAGCCTTCCAGGCTGGGCCATGCAACTCCATAACACACTCTTACTAAGTTCTAAAACCAAATTGTAGCATCCCCAGCTTTAGGCCATTGGGCTATGCCACGTAAAAATTCTTCATTTCTACTGTATATATTTATACAAATTTAATACAAACAAATACATTCTTCTAATACATAGAATCATGCAAAAATAACAGTAATCCTATACATACAACATACACAAACAATACTCATAATTATAAAGACATGTACAAATACACAACATGAAATTGGACACATAATTGATACTTATATTTTTATAGAAGACCACCAACTGCAAGCATACCTTCCACGAACCTCCCAGCCTTAGACCACGCTGCTCAAAGATCGCAACAGTGGGTCAGCCCCGAGCCATGACTAAACTCCACCCAGTTAAAGGGATTCCTAGCTAGGCTGAGACAATACAGACAACATGAAGGATTTCGTCCCAGGAGCCAACTCAAACTACCAGCCTATAATCTCTCATTCCCCACATGCCTGTCCCACCCTAGGAAGTGTGCCCCTTCTCTGCTCAATATTCCTTTGGTTTCCCCACTCCCCTTCCAGGGCTTCAACAACAGGTTGAAAAAGAAGTCTCATAGAACTGTAACTGTAGTTGGGCTCCTTCACGAATTCAATTCCCATTAGTTCTCTCACCTAGAGAGAGTTTCTCATAGGCCTTCCAACCTACCTCTTCAATCCCACGAGCATGACACCCCACTTCTTCAATACATTGCTCTAGTCAACCAGGTACCGACTCAGGTGAAGGAAACAACAGAAAAAAGAATATGGAATAGGTGGTGGAAGCAACCGCGCTCAGGTAAGGAACATGGAGCTGCACATAACAGAAAAGGTACAAGTGATGGTAAAAAAAAATAGCCGTCGAGTTTGGTATAGGCGCAACTCATAACAGAAAGGTACAACACTAACTTAGTTAGGTACGGGTGCATTGTGCCTCCCAGGAGGGATATAGTTTACTACTGATAACAAGAAGTATAGGGTAGCTGCAACAGTGTGTGTAGGCTCCAGAGGTACATGAACGATGTCAAGGTTCAACAATGGAGAGAATGGATAAGTGTGTGAATCACTCTATGAGTGGGAAGAATTCCCTCGTGAATGGGAAAATCATCCACACAAATCTCCATGCACCCTTGATGACACATGGCTCTCAAGGAGCTCATTTCTCCCCATTTGTAATTCATTCTCTTTTCTACAAGACTTAGGATAAAATAATTATCATCAACATAGCATTTAGGAAATAATAATATAATATTCTCTTGAAGTTAATCCCTCAAGCTTAGCCCTTTTTCCTAGTCTCATAGCTCTCCCCTTCCCTTCCTAGTGTAGTTTAGTCCCCCATACTCTTTTATCGTGGTCGGTCTACACGCAGTGATGTATTATATTAATGATATGAGTGTCTACATATACAAAAATAGGCTCACTGGCCTTTTATCATCTAGGCTCTCCGACCTAATCATCACATAAGCCTCCTAACTTCTAATAACCTGTCTCACCAACCTATAAAACATATTCACATTTACAATTGGGGCTCGGTCTCGGGGTGTTACATACCCCTCTCCTTATTTTATGCATTGTCCTCAGTACATTATATATATATATATATATATATACAACCAAAAGTTTAAAAACCCAAAAAATATGTGGGTATTCTTCTCGCATAACATTCTCGTACTCCCAAGTTTCATCATCAGGACCGTACTAGGTCTATTGGACCTTTACTATCTTTATGGATTGATTCCAGAGTTGTTTCATCTTTCAGTCCAAAATGCACATCAGATGCACCTAAAAAGCGCCTTCTTGCTCCACCTGAATCACATTCCAATCAATAACATGATTAGCATCATGTATATACTTTTTGAGCAATGATACATTGAATACATTATGAATAGACATGGATGCAGGCAATGCAAGCATATATGCCATAGGCCCAATCCTCTCTAGGATTTCAAACAGCCCACAAAAACGAGCTACCAACTTTGAACAATTTCCCAACTTCAGGGAACTTTTGTTGGCTTTCACTTTCAAGAATACATGATCACCCACTTTAAACTCGATATGAGTTCTGCCCTTGTCAACATAGATTTTCTTCATGTCTTGAGAAGCCTTCAAATTTTGTTTAATTTTCAACATTTGCTCTTCCATTTCCCTGAGCAATTCTGGCCCAACCACTATTATGTTTGTTTAGTTGTCCCAACTTACTGGTGTGTTACACTTTCTTCCATAAATTTCCTCAAATGGGATCATCTTTAGAGATGCTTGGTACCCATTGTTGTAAGCCAACTCTACCAGGTGTAGGTAGTATTCTGATTTTGTTGGTTTATCCATCACATACATCCACAACATATCCTCGATCACTTGATTCACCCTCTTTGTTTACCCATAAGATTTTGGATGATAAGTTGTGTTGAAATTCAAATTTGTTCCAAAACCTTTAAATAATCCTTTCCATAATTTTGAGGTAAATTTTGGATCTCTATCAGACACAATTGTCTTGGGAATACCATGCAACCGAGAAATTTACTTCATATAAATATAAAAAACATTAGTTTCCTTGTGAGTGAGATTCACTGGAATGAAATGGGTATCTTTGGTAAGCTTGTCCACCATTACCATGATAGAATCATGCTGCTTGTTTGTTTTGGGAAAATTGGTGATGAAATCCATTGTTACAACTTCCTAGTTCCACTCAGGAATGGGTAGTGGTTGTAGCAACCCAACTGGGTGTCTATGCTCAACCTTGACCTTTTGACAATCCTAACATTTGGCAATAAACTCAACAACTTCCTTCTTCATTCCTAGCCAATAATATTGGCTCTTGACAACTGCAATAGTTTTCTAATACCCTAGGTGTCTAGCATAAGGTACATTATGCATTTCTTTCAATATCATACTTTTCAATTCCTAGGAATTTGGCACATAAATTCTGCCTCTGCACCTGAGAACTTGTAATCATCGACTTTTTGCTGCAAATTTCCTTGTTGTAATTTTTTTATTATTTCCATGTACTGCAAATATGACTTTGTGGCCTCCAAGATTTTGTCCTTCAAATCTATTTGGTACATGAAAATGTTTGTAGCATGCAACTCATGCACTTTCCTGCTAAGTGCATCAACTACCTTGTTCTTTTTCTGTTTGATATGATTTATATCAAAGTCATATTCACTGAGAAATTCTATCCATATGCTTTGTCTTGCATTTAAGGTTGGTTGTCCAAATAAACAATTCAAACCATTATGGTTTGTTCTCAACTCGAACCTTTTTCCCATGAGGTAATGCCTCCACATATTCAGGGCATGCACTATGGTTGCGAACTCCAAATCATGAGTAGCATAGTGTCTTTCATGCTCTTTCAAATTCCTTGATTTATAACACAAAACATATCCATTCTGACTGAGGACTCCATCGAGTCCTTCTTTGCGTGCATCAGGGCATAAAATGTAGTCTTCATTTGGATCTGCGATCCTCAGTATTGGCACACTAGTTAATAATTGCTTCACGTGCTGGAAGATCTTTTTACATTATGTTGTCCACTAAAACTTCACTCCCTTCTTTTGCAAGGAACTGATCGGGTGTGACATCCTTGAGAATCCTTCAATAAATCTTCGGTAGTAGCCTGCAAGGCCCATGAATGATATGACCTCTATCATATTCTTAGGTGTTTACCATCCTCTAATGGCCTCAATATTTTCTGGATCCATTGCTATCCCTTCTTCTGAGATGATATGTCCCAAATAATGGATTTGGTTCTGGTAAAATGATCATTTGCTCAATTTGGCATACAACTGATGCTCCCTTAATACTTGTAGTACCAACCTCAAGTGTTGTTCATGCTCTTCCTTCAACTTGAAATATATAAGAATGTCATCCAAGAAGATGATGACAAACGTATCAAGGCATTCTCTGAAAATGCCATTCATTAAACACATAAAAACAATTGGTGCATTTGATAACCCAAATGACACCACTGTGAATTCATAATGGCCATAATTTTTCTGGAAGGCAATATTGTTGATGTCTTCTTCTTTAATTCTTACTTGATGATAACCTAACCTGAGGTCAACCTTGGAAAATATTTTTGCATTATTCAACTGATCAAAGATGTTATCTATCCTTGGAAAAGGGTACTTATTCTTCACAGTTACCTTGTTCAACTGTCTGAAGTCCATGCACAATATCAAGGTTCCATCCTTCTTATTTACAAATAAAACTGGGGCACCCCAAGGTGACACACTTGGGCATATGTACCCTTCTTCGAAATCTCTTCCAGTTGCATTTTAAACTCCTTCAGTTCTTGTGTACTCATCCTTAAGGGAGTCTTGGATACTGAAGCTACTCTAGGCATCCAATTTATGGAGAAATCAATATATATGTTAGGGGGTAATCCTGGTATTTCTTTAAATACATCCTCAAATTCTTTTAGGACTACATAATATTCAATATTTGACACCTTATCTCTAGATGTCTCTTCCATATGAGCTGCAAATAATTGACATCCTTTCCTGTAACTTTTCTTCAAGTGCATTGTTGAGATTTCTCTGATAGTTATTGCCCTGGGAATTCCCTGTATTGTCCTTAGGTTCCTTTCCCCATCCAGGAAAGTAAATTCCTTGTTATGATAGTATAGTATTGCATTTTATTAGTCCAACCAATCCATATTAATTAGACAGTCATAGGAACCTAAAGGAAAGATGTTCATATCTTCCCTCGTGTTCATCCCATTCATGTCCATTGGACATGACTTTATCAACTCATTATCCTTTCTTTTGGCTTCGGTACACAACTGCACTAACCAATATTTTCCATTCTTGCTTCTTGGCAAATGCAATATTTCCACCATTATAGGAGCTATATAACTATGACTAGCTCCTGAATCAATTAAAATATCAATGGTTTGGTTGTTGATCATACCTTCTACTTCAATCATATGTGACTGAAACTCAACTTGCTTGTTGTTCAGGGCTGCATAGATCCTTGGTATGTTTCTTCCCATGTCCTCCATTGTTTCATCTTGTTGTACATTGTGAACAGTCCTCACAATTTCTCCTCCGTAGGGACAATCCCTATACATATGACCTCCTTTACAACCTGGACATTGAATAGGTGGCTACCTTGGCCTTTGCTCCCTTGTCTCAATTGTCCCGGGTTCTCTAAAATCTAGTTATCCTTGAGGATTGTTTCTGAAGAATGATGGCTTATTCTCCTTCTTCCTCTATTCCATCTTATATTTCCTCTTTTCTTCCCAAGATTTTTGGAAATTTGGCCTTGCATTATGCTGATCATATGTGCATTTATCTCGCCTTATGGTCTCCTCCAATGTTTTGGGATCATCATATTGTATATTGTCACTGATGAATGGTGGAAGCCCACTCAAATACCTATGGATCTTAACAATCTCATCCTTGATGAACGAAACATACTTTAACAACTCCAAAAAACTTCTTTCATATTCATCAATGGTCATACTCCCAAGCTTGAGTTCAAATAACTCTTTCACTTTCTTGTCATAGTACCTCTTAGTCAAGTATTTCTTTTCAAAATACCTATTGAATTCCTTCCAAGTAACATTTTTCTCCTTAATGTGTTGCACCTGCAAAAGTTGATCCCACCACATGGATTCTTTTCCTTTGAGTTGGCAGATAGAAATTATTCTTTTTGCGTATGAAGAATAATTATGTAATTGAAAATACTTTCTCATGCCCAACAACCATATCTCTGCATTTTCATCCTTCTTGTGCTCACCATCAAATGTAGGAGGTTTGATTTTGTTCATTTCTTCCCGTATCTCATCCACCCCAGTCCTCTTCTTATGATTTCTGACAGGGGATGAAGTTGAGCTACTGGGTGTTCTCCTATTGGAATGTCTTGGGGAATGATGGTGATGTCTACTAACACTCCTTGTTCTTCTTTTCTCATCAGGAGACCTGTGACTTCCTGATTTGCTTGAGCCACTCTCCTTATCGAATTTATTTTCTATTATGTTCAAGATTTGCATTAAATTCATGTTGAATTCCTCTTGTTTCTCCTTGGCTTTCATAATCCTTTCATTATTATCTTTATGGATTTGAACATCCTTTTTTAATTTTTTAATTGTATCTTCCAAGTTCAAGCTTTCTTCAATTCCTTCTCCATGTCCAATTGAGTTTTCACCTTCAATACCCATATGGACATCCATCCCTCTGATTGCACCTTCCTAGCTGTAATCCCCTTGTGTATCTTCCATATCTCTCCAAAACTGTGCAACCAACATAATCTGTTAGGCTAATTGATTCAACAATTTCATGAAATTATGAACCATTCTGGTTCAATAATACATCTTACTTATTTCTTCTGATTTCTGAAAACAATTGTTGTTCCACTCAATTTTCTGGGTGAATAGTTATATTCTAGTGTTCAAGACCTTTCCAACAACTACTCCCTTGCTCAATTCTGAGTCTTAAGCAGATAGTTATGGATATTTAAAAAAAAAGTTGTCTTTTCTGTGAGGCCAATCCTTGTACAATTGTTCTTCTTCTTCAGAGCTGAGTTAGATCTTGGACTCATGCTAAATCCTCTCTTTAATTTTACAGGCTCCTGTAGTTTTCCTCTAATGCAGTTCCATACAAACCAAAAACCCCACAAGCTCCTTCTCTAAGCCCTTTTCTATCTATAAAAAATATTTCAGGCACTAACCCTTTTCCTTCATCCCCCAATCTCATGTTACCATGGGTTGTTAACAAGCACTTAATTGAAAGGAACTTATCCATATTTTTGGGACTCTGGGGCTCCGAGACTTTGGGATTTGGAGGTTCTGCCTACACCATACATCATTTTCTCTGAACGCTGAACTCGTGAACTCATGAACCCTTGCTCTCTGGATATTTACTACTTCGACGCTCTGAAGCTTCGAGCTTCAAAAACCTTCTCATCATAACAAAACAACTCTCTTGAATGTCGAATTTCCGAATAGGTCCACGTCACTCTAGGTGATGTCATTACACTGTGTCACTCCAACACTCTAGGAATTCAAGAATTCGAAGGATCTCACACCAAAACACATCAAAACACATGAACGCTGAAATTCCTAACTCCCAAACAATGTTCTCTGGAGCTTGGGAACTTCGGGGCTTTGAGAGACTTCTCCACACTACACCACAAATCTCCCGAACGTCGAATATTTGATAATCTGTAGCCACTCATCCCAAACAACGGATGGTCCTGATTTACTCTGGAGTTCGGGACTTCGAGAGATATTCTTCCAGGCAACTTAATAGCTTGTTCCTCTCGAAGTGCCCAACCTCTTAACTGTCATGAGATCTGCAACTCAAACTCGCCTTCATGTAGATACAATGAGCCATATCTATCCCTCGCCAAATCTAGTGGTCAAGCATTATTCCCCCGTGATCTACATCGTAGATTCACTCTAGGACTTCAGAGCTTCGGGACTTTTACCTCCTTTTCATTCAAGACTTAAAAATTGTCGAAGCAGTGAAGTCCGAATGACTTGAGGGGTTAACTGTTGCGCTCCTTTTCTAGATCTGATGACTATGATAGATTCATTCCCCTCCTAAACAGATCTCGTCCATTCTTCTTCTCACAAAGAGATATTTCTCTTATACAAGTTTGAAACTTAAAGAAGTCTCCCTCTCACTCCTTGCACTTCAAATTCAACCCATTCCAAGTATGAATTGGCTTGAACACGTATTAAATTATGAAAAATTCACCACTTTGGTCAGTTGCCTCCAATTTTCCATGAATTTAACAACATAAAATTTTGGGGCTTTTTCCCAATTCTATGAAAATGAATCACCTCAATTTGCTCGGCCCATCCAAGCTCAGTGTTGGAAACTGGAGCTTTGATACCAATTTGTAACATCCCCAGCCTTCCATATCGGGCCATGCTACTCCATAACACACTCTTACTAAGCTCTGAAACCAAATTGTAGCATCCCCAATGTTGTTCCTGAGATCGATTCTAAGGCTCAAAGAATAATGTCAGGCATCAAAGGTTTTAAATGAAGTGTTTTTGTGTGTTATTTTTTCTACCTTCAATTTTCTGATAAATAATATTTAAATGAAATTAATGATAAGATAGTACATAGGCTATATCTCATTATCTGAGTCACAATTATAATGTCAAATGATGTAGAAATATTTACAAAAATGTTAAAAAAAAGTCAGGTATCAATTACAGACAAGTCTCACCTTGTTTTCAGTAGAAGAAAAGTAGAAGAAGTACCCTTGAACAGGAGATAAAAATGCAGTAATTCACACAGATCACAGGTCTTGTTTTACTCATAGTAATAACAAAGGAAATGTTGTTACTGAATGAACCACTGATATATTATGATCACAGTAGATGTAGTACTAAATTGTAATCATTCACTCTTCAAGAACTACAGAAAGAAATCCAGAGAAATGGAAACATAGAGGAAACACATAACTCAAATTGAACGAAACTTAGAATCTGTGTCTACACTTGTATTGATATTCAAAAATGGTTTTCTTTTTTTCATTCAACAAGAATCAACCTTAATGATAAATAAAAACCAATGGATTTATTTTAATTTTAAAATGTCGCTTTCTAAGTTTTTTGTTTTTTTGGGTAAAATGTTTATTTCTAAGAGGCAAAATATAAAGCTCAAAAGATTAAAATTATATGTGTTCTAACATAGGCTCCATCTGGGGATTGTGGCTCCCTGTGAGGCACGAAAGAAAAGTAGACCAAGTTCCTTTATTTGGTAAATGTAGTCATTATTTCTTTTTGAAAAACATCTTCCATTTTTATTTAAGAATCAATCATACATAGAAAAACGAACTTAACCAAATCTCAAAAAACCTTCAAAACATACTTAATGATTGATCTCAAGTTAGACTATTTAAAATTTCCTTTTCCTAAAACCGATTTCAGAATTGTTTAAGATAATCAAAATAACTTTAACTAAAATATCAGTCTTCGACTGACTTTGTTCGCTTCAAGGTTAAGAAGATGTAACAATTTATTTAGGGAATCCCTAGTTGGTTCATGATGTAAATATCACCAGAAAGAGAACTATATAACAGACTATGATATATAGATATGTATGGCAGCCTTACATATATCATAGATATTGCTTCATTTCTAGTGAACATGTTCAGTACCCTGGTGAAATTATCTACTTCTCCCATTGAATTTCCTTTCACCACTTCAATTAACACTTTTGCATTTCGCTGAGATGAGGGAAATCAATATATGAATTTCCTTTCATAATCTCTTTTGTACAAGATGGGGGCAATCAAATTATGAATTTCCTTTAACCATCTGTCTTATATTTTAATATTTTGAAGTGGGGGCAATCAATCAGTATGTAACATACAAGGGATGATATCTATTTAAATTTTTTGAAAAGAAGGTCTATCAACAATTTTAAGAATACTCTGAAACTAACTTTCTTACAATTTTCAATACACCTCCTATAGGAATTTTTTTTATGAGAATCTTAATCTTTCAGGGATCAACCTTGAGCAAATTAGTTAGTTTAAAGTTCGATAGCAGAGCTAAAATTATCAGGATTAGCCTAGACATACTTTTTCAATTAAAATCAAAGGAACATAAAGATTTTTGCCTAATCCTGTTTTGAAAATATGTTTTTTAAGTTTTCAGATTCAAGGTAAGTTTCTTTCTTTCTATAAAGACTAAAAGAAAATAAGAAAGGAGAAATAAAATCTGAAGTGGATAAGAACTTGGGGATAGGTAAAAATAACCAAATCAAGGATTCATAAGGTTTGAAACAAAATGTCCTAATCCTACACGAGTTTGTGTCTTAAATTCAGATTTCTTTCGAGTTCATTTATTATTATTTTTATTTTGATTTCAGAGATGGCTTTATAATTTATTAGCAGGACACTTCAAGTTATAATTTTATACATTTTTGTTTTTTAGGTCAGGTGATAGTATTATCTGTTGGATTACTGAGAGGGGGGGTGAATCAGTAATAACGTAATTTTAATCCTTTTTCTTCAAATGTTATATCAATGTAGAATTATTATCCAATAATGAGCAGTAATAAATAAGCAATGAACAAATGAACAATCATACACATGCACA
>JASDQU010307524.1:37330-48947 GCA_032191745.1 Picea mariana
CTTCGAGGGGGCAACCTCCAATCGAGCAACGCTCTATTACAATAATCTCCAAGCTAGGGTTTTTATACACTCGACCCTTATTTATACAAAATGTCTATCAAGAGAAGCATATAGAGGAAGATCCTTCTAGAAGCGGATGCTTCTATTAGGTCTTCCTACATCCGCCTTATTCTATTTTATTGAAAGGCCTTATTAATATTGACCTTTATTACATCCGAATATATTAATCTACCTATGTGTGGGTTAGGACCCTAACACTAGGTTGCTCCTTCATAATATCTGCTATGTTGACAAGACTGTAATTATCTTGACCTCCTTGAAACAACCTATAGATATCACATGCTTCAAAGAAATCATGGACAACAAAATATTTTTCTGGCTCCTAATTATCTCTTTGGGAAAGTAACTTATTTGCAGTGTCTTCTTGAAATTTTTGGTCAACATTCTCTAAAGAAAAAAGAACAGTAGACTGACCATATGATTTGTCAACCTCCTCTTTACTATCCTTTTAAAAATATGGTCTAAAACTGTCAGATACAAAGTCAATACTGGGAGAATTAATACATGTTGATACAAAAATCTGCTCCTTTTTATTTGCTTGATGACTTTCTTCCTGTTGTCCATCTATTGATGAAAAAGAGAACAAACTCCCATGTTCCTATATCTCCTTCCTATCTTCTTGACCAAATTTTAAAATCATATAATCATGGAGGTTATCATGAACAAAAAAATGTTAACTTGTTTTTTAAGTCAATAGTAAGATGATGAGGGGAAACAACTTTCTCTGAAACAGAAATGTCACCACCTTCTGCAAAATATTCCTCATGATATTCATCATAAATGAAATCAACCTTTTGCTCATAATTAGGAAAAGGATCAACTTCATATGTAAATTTATCTTGCTGGTATGAGTTATAAGCATGTACATTTGCATCTTTAACAATGGAAAAATCTGATTTAATAATTTCAAGATCAAAAAAATATTTAAGATCTGAAAATGATGTACAAGCATGCTGAAACAATTGCAAGCTCAGATAAGCTTTCTGTTGTCCATATACTTCCTCAGTTTATTCCTCATCCAAAACATTGTCCAAGATATGACAAGAGAGTTGTGCACATTCTCAAAGATTACTCTCCACTTCCTCTCCATCAGTAAACATCTGCTACAATGATGAAGATTTCCTTTCTCCTCAAAGGAAAAAATGTAGGTGTTGAGCTGCTATGTAGTAAACCATAGTTGCAGTATCATAAGGCCGAATCTCCAACGA
Source organism: Picea mariana (assembly GCA_032191745.1). Classification (NCBI taxonomy): domain Eukaryota; kingdom Viridiplantae; phylum Streptophyta; class Pinopsida; order Pinales; family Pinaceae; genus Picea; species Picea mariana. The sequence continues at coordinate 38,599 of JASDQU010307524.1, forward strand.
CATGCTGTAATAAAAACTGTGAAACCTCTTGTTGAAGGTGGCCCTTCTTTTCTCTTCTGAGCACAAAACTCAGCTAAGTGTTGATCAAAGGACTTGTTCTCTTGCTAGTATCTTAAAAATGCATCATATAAATTAATTCATGAAATAATGGAACCAACTTCCATACCTTTAAACCACAAACAAACATCCCCAACCAAGGATTTTGAAAATAACCTCATGGTGACATATTAATATACTATTTCAAAATTATCAACTAAGTTCTCAAAGGTTCCCAAATGCTTCTCAACAGTGATATGATCTTCTCCAGTAAACCAAAGAAGATACTCAAAAACGTTGGGAGGGTAAGGATGAAGGTTAGATGGTAGCCTAAAGGGTTTAAAAAATTTCTCTCTAATTCTTGACAAAACATCAATGGGCTGAAAATGAGGTTTAATAAGATGATTGCAAGGTATAACAAAGACTTTAGGAGGTAAATCAATTTCAAGAGGGATTGAGATATGGAATTCATTCTTCTCAATAGACTGAGGTGAAGAGACATGATAAAAATCTACAACAGATGCATAATGCAGACCTTCTTCATCCAAAGAGGCATATATAATTGAAGGATTACGATCATCTGAATAGAGAAATCAAAGGATAATTCATTTTATATGTAAAAGGAAAGATAGGAATAAACTGATGAAGAAGAACAAAAGTTCATGGAGAAAACTAATGAGCTGATACTTGGTTTTTCCCTTTCGTATTTTCATTTTCTGTCAGCAGGATCCTTCCTCCGGTGGATTCTTTGATTGTGGAATCTCTAGGTAGATGATTGCAACCAAACTTTGTGTCCTGTGTATGTCTACCATCAAGAGATGGATCTTCTCAATGTCGTTCTCCCAGGGAAAAAATTTTCACTTCTGTCCTCAACAACGACACCAAATTTTTTTACAACTGAGAGTCACACTTAGAATATTGTATGTGTAAGCCCAGTACCCATCAAAATGTTTAGAGTTGGATCAATGATTATATTAAAAAATAAATCAAACTGATAAGGTTCAAAGCCTGATCTAATGCACGAAATTCCAAACAATGTATTCCAGCAAGAAGGGCTATCATAATATCCAACCAACACATATTTTGAAACATGAATAGAAGAAAATGCAGAAAAAAATCAAGATGAACAATCAATTTCACATCAGACTTTATTGAAACATTCATATGGTTTAAATTTCATTAATTAATATCCTTCTAATTAAGAAATAAATATTTTCTCCAAGAAGAATTGCTTCACAAAATATACAGTAAATCATCCACTACATAACTCTACTAACAAACTGTTGATAAATCCTTTATCAATCAGTATTCCATTAGAGCAAGAAGACAAAGAAAATGAACAAAGAAAGGAGCACAAGTTGATATTTGACTACACAAGAATCCTTCATCCAGATATATAGAGTCTGAGAGTTTACAAAATAGTAACATCCTTTTTCCTATCACTCTAACCCTTTCCTTATCAAAATCCACTTCCATATATAGTGAATAATCTATATATACCCTAAGGAGGTTGAAACCAAGGAGCTACATAGTATCCTCCTCCATTTAGGAGTCTTGTTACAAAATATTCCAACAAAAACCTAACAAATTCCTATTTTTTGGGATCTTGTCTATTGAGATAAAGGCATTTTGAAACATGTCATGCTACTTGATTTGGAGATGGAACACATGTCCCTCATGTCCAAATAACTCCTAGGAGACCATTTGAACATTCCCTGACAGCTGACAGCCTTCCCATAGCTCGAATTTTTCAGATTGTTAGAGTTCGCAACGCCTGTGACAACATGCGTTGTGAACTTTCTTGTAGATGATGATTTTATCTTTTCTCCCAAAGTACGAATTGGGTTGGGATGAGTTTTTGTTAGTGAGTAAAAAACATCATGTTTTTCCTCCACACCAAATTTCAGAGGAATCCATAGTGACATTCAAAATTTATGATCAAAACAATCCTATGATGTGTGTTAATTCTTACAAACTATCATAAATTACTAGTTTGCAATGCCAGGTGCTATGGACTTTCCTGTAGCATCCCTTTTCACTTTTACCAAAGTCGTTAACATCCCAAAACTGTATCATGTGTCCAAAAATGTTGTAAACTTCATAATCTTAATAATMTTKTTTAAAGGAAAGCACCCAAACTGATAATCATGGCTTACAAAACATAGTCACCACCAAAAATGTTGTAAAATGCATGAAACATGAAATTTGGGTTTTTATGATTGAAATGTTTTCAAAAGGTTGACTTTGTACAAATATTTTATATATCTCACTCTATACAAATTGAGGTATGGGATAAGACATTGTTGGGTATATGTTATATTCTTTGCACAAGGGGGGTTTAGAGGCCCCCTCCCTTGGGGGGTGTAGCACCCCCGAGAAAAAAAAATTCTGCATCAGGACCACATTTATTTCTACCTTGGGACCGCATTATATTTAGGTAGTTTTTCAGCAAATGGTTTCTTTGCCGATGGTTTTCTGTTTCCGGTTAAGGAATTAGGGTTTTGGACTAATCCAGGTCATTGGGTTAAGGTTTTGGATGATGCTTTATCCTATATGTATTTTGTATTGTAAACATTGTAACAAGATGAATAATATAGAATATGTTGGTTTTCCCGGTTTGGGTTTCCAGGGGAAAAATCTCTGTGTAATGTTTGTACTTTCCATTGTATCTTTTCTATTCTTTTTTTGAATATCGATTTGCAGTAGATATTGTACAAGGTTAGAATTTATAGACACTCTTCCAACAAGAGGAATAAGGAACAACAACTGAGAGTTATAATAAAAGGGAGACAAATGTGAATTTTCTTCTAAAACAGGGTTTTTTATCAGTTTAAATATCAGTTAGCAACATTGATGATGTGTGCAACTTAATCTTTCTTTAGCATATGAACAACCATATATTTAAAATAAGATAGGGGTGCAGATCCACTCTCTCAAAACTGAGCTTTTAAATATGTAGAGGATGAAGGTTTCAAAAGTGTTGGAACAAAGTGTTCACATCGCCAGGTTTGCAGTGCCAGATTAGGACAATTCGTAGCATCGATAGATAAACCATCATAAAACCTTATCTCAACCTCTAAATAACATGTAGACCCTCATGGAGTTCCTAGTAAACCTGATATTGATGATGATATCTGTGAATTGGAACTGATATGTTTTCATGTTATCCAAGCTCCAACTCTCCTCTTCAGCCAGTTCGCAACACTAGTTGGAAGCGCCACTTTGCAGCACCAAGTTCAAATATAGTTTGCACACTTTGAGGAAACTTTTAGTAGATCTTATGAAATAATCCATGAATAATTGGTTAAATGTAGGCTCTAAAAACAATAAAATCCTCTTTGACACGATCCTTTAATTTCAATGATGATAAATGAATGGATGAGGTACTTAGAGTATGTTGCAAACTCTCCTAGTGAGTTGGAAGCATATACAACTGACTCTGATTTGACATTCAAACGGATGGATGGTGACAAGGAGAAAATTTTGTACAAGCTGGAGGTGTGACATGTCAAGGTAATGATGTAAGGTTTGACTCATAGGGACTTTATCTACCTTGTCATGATGTCTAATTAAATTACTTCAAGACTCCTAAACCAAGGTTGAACCAAAATTTAGTCTTTTCAAATAAAACTTTAAGCTATGGCCATAACAAGCGACCCAAAAACCTAGGACTTGTAAAACCCTATGACACAAAAAACAAAACCAATGTGATTTTTTGACCCCTACAATCCTATGTGCTAACATATGGCTCCATAGGGGATGGAGACCTCCCTGTGAGGCTCCAAGAACATAACAGTTCTAGTTGCCTTATCCATTGGGTTATGGAGTCATCTAGTATCAAACTTGTGCAACTAATCCTCTGCAATACTTCAAGATCTATCACTTTTTCAAGCAAATTGAAAGACTTGCTGCAAACAAACCTCATACTGCAAATCTGATCACACTGTGAAAACTGAAGAAAAGAATATACTTGGGAAGCGAGCTTATTACCTACACTACCCTACTCTAACCATATGAACTCTGCTTAATCAAGTGTAATGAAACTTTCAATGAAGTTATTAGCACCCTGTAAATCTGTTTGGCTGATAAAACAAATGACAGGGGTAACTGTCTCAACCTACTTTAGAGTTGGGCACTAGTCCGCTCAACTCAGAGGGGGATCTCTCATGTCACTTGAGATTCCTTTGATAATCAGAGGCTAGATTTGGTTTGTTTTGGGGGTTTTTATAAAATTGTTGGTGAAGAAATGGGGGTGAAATTTGGGGCTATGGAGTCAAAAATGAATAGAGAAGTGGCAAGTCATAAGAACTATCTAGGGGAAAAAGTCTAAATGAGGCAATGAGTCTGAGTTTTTAAATTTGAAATATGCATGGTGAAAGAGGAAAGGAAAACAAATAACTGCATCAGAGCATGTTGAAATGAATTTTGAATTAGTTAAGAAGAAAATCACATAATTTAAATCACTAAGTCGAGAGCATCATCAGATGAATTTCGGACTTTTAACTCTCCAATTTAAAAAAGAGGAAAATGTAAATGGGATTTCAAAGACATGAGAAATACACACTATAAGAGAAAACATAACTCATATCACACCCATTAGAATCTTTTCATAAATAGTTCAAAATGCTTCTGCATTGTGTATTCACTTTAGCTCCAGGATTTTACAAAGTCTTCCTGCTACAGGGGCAGGCCCCTCTTCGGTTCCTCCTTTTATTTATCTTTGGAATGATATATATAGAAAATTTACATACGAGATTCAACACGACTCAACTTCCCCATAGTTTAAACATAGACATCGGTTACAAAAAAAAGTAATGCATAACAACTTTTTTCCTACTTTATAGGGAGCATTATAAACAGGGCTGACATATCCGAGATTTGTTTTTTGTCGAATGCCACATGTCCATAGTTTTACAAAATTCTCTGAAACATGCTCAATTTATCTTGATAACTTATTCCAGATTGGCGATTTCTTCTTTTAGAATGTTCAACCAAGCCGATTGGTTTTCCCTAATTATCTCAACTACCTCAACTCTAATTTATGTCTTCTCTCGCTTGCTCCACTTTCTCTTTACCACTCTCTTGTGGTGTCTGTCTTCATATTCGTTGATGATTAAATCTTTGATGACGGGATTTAATTTGACCTCTTTATCTGCTTCTGGCTCTGCTACAGGCTTTGTATGAAACTTTGTTGCTAATATCTATGCAACCAACCTCTCTTTTCTCTTCACTGATGAATTTTCCATATTAGTTCAAAATCTTGGTTCATTGGATGTCACTTGGTCTGTTTTATCCATTTTCCCAGTTTTACAGAAAACATAAGCTTGTATCCCTCAATCGTACAGAAATTAGGTAGTTGATCCGGTTTGAAATTACTCCGTTTAGAAATGGAGTGTTGAATGCTCAAAACATAGTAATTTTATCTATGTTTTGAAGGACAGTCATCATCAAGTGCCTAATCACATATTACTAGCGAAAGTAATTTCCCAGACAACGGCCTATCACACTCTACTGTCATTTTCGAATGATGAGCCTTCAGATCTTCTTTCTGGCGGCTCTTACTTGACGTTGCATGACGTAAAGTACTTGAAAAACCGTACTGATGTGATTGGCTAAGTCGTCAACTCTTCCCTTTTCACACGCGATCCTCAGAAGTGACATGTATCAAATGATTTTCTAACACGTGACATTGGAGTGAGCTTGGGTGGTTTCAAGTCTACCCTCTTTTCCCCTCGATATGCACTTGGTGGCACCACATGCTTGTGAAGTGAAACCATGGTATTTTCCTCAGCCCACCTTCAAGAAATTAACCTTTGCCCTATTTTCTTTCCCGATATTTCTCTTGACCGTTGACCTGGGTTGTTTCAAGATCTGTGACCCGTCGGGCCCCATAAACTTTTCCTTTCCGCTATATTTGGTGATTTCTTCTAGATGTGGCTTTGTCCGCCAATCTATCTCCCCTCCATACTGACTTAGCCCCTCACTAGGTTTAAAAGGCTAGGTCTCAAAATAAAATTTTACAGTGATAACATAGGCTCCAACTAGGGATGGTATTCTCCCTACGAGGTAGAAAAGAATAGTAGACCTGGTGCTTACTCCATCAGGCTGCTCCCAAAACATGTGTATGTATCCTGCTCCGACCTGTCACTAGTTTCTGCTGAAAACCAAACTCTTCATACTACTCTCAACTAGATACTGAACATTGAATACACTGCAAAAATCTGACTGTACACACTACTGAAAATACAAACTGAAAAATGCTTGGGCAACAAGCTTATTCATACCTACATACCCTAACTGTTGAAAGGAGCTGCCAATCAAGTGAAATCATAATGCTAATGTAGCCATGCCAACATTTTATCAATTATTTGTTTTCTTTGCACATGCTTGCTCCAATGTTTGCTTCCCAACAATTCCTTTGGGAAGTTATATACGAATTTGATTTCTAGGATTTTAAAAATATTGGGACTGTATATTATTTCTAACAGAATCACAAATGAATCTTCCAACGTATGCACAAGGTCCAAACTATATCTCATTTTTTCCACTGGATTCTGATTTTCAGGTGTTTCACCTTGTTGACTTCCATCAAGACACTGATAGATTTGCTGAGAAGGCTGGAAGTAACAGTTTCCTGAAACAAAAGACAACCATGGATGAAGAACAACCTCTGGTGTAAAGTGACCCATATCTAATACTGATATTGATTCATCACTCCCTTTATTCTTAAGCTTACAACCCACCATCGTCTGTAGATTTTGATTATAAAGATTCTCCATATAACATGCCATGGGGTCATGAAACACATGAAGAAATATTCCTTTTTTGGGATCTAAGACAGAAGAACAGGCTTCCCTCACAAGTGTTTTTGGTTCTTGCTTCACTTTTTCAATCCTGGGAACATTTTCGAATGAAATGACAGCATCAAGTTTGTTTATCTTTCCATGCATCATGGAAAAAACATTTATACATATTTTAAATATGAAAACCACATCATGTGCATCAAGGTTATCTTCTTGTTCATCAAATAATTCTGACGTGGTTTTATCAAACTTTTGGAGATTTGCTCGAGGACTGTCACTTTGAATTTCTAATGAATGAATGGAAGTAAATACCTGCTTAGAATCTTCTAGCGAGTGTTGAAATCTATCATCGTGAACTGTTTCACAACTTAGAGTTTCCATGGATGCATTTTTAGAAACCTCATTTATGTTTAGGATACTTAGGAATTGGACCATCATGTTATTCTCATGAGAAGAAAGACAACTTTGAAACACTTTGTCTTGCTGAAAATCTTGTTGCATATCTATATTAGTTTCAGGGGAAGGAAAATGACTTTTAACAACAATTTCTCGATTAGCTTCATCTTCATTTTTAGGCTGGTAGTTGAGCACAGAATGCAATTTTAAAATGAAATAACCTCCCATGTAATCGGTCATATGGTCATCGAATGTATGTGAAGGCCGTTGATCTTCCTTACTGATAACAATTTGCTCATGTAAAATATTTCCGCTGTGAATGCAGTTAGACTTCCCTGCTACCTCTATTATCTCATGACTTGCTTTCAACATTTCAAAGGAAGAAAAACATAATGGAAGATAGTTTTCATTTGCAAGTTCATTTTTTTCTTCACGTTCAGTATCGTGCCTGGAAGATTTCTGATTCAAAACAGTATAAGCATTTTGCTTCAGCAATTTGAAAGAAGCAAAACACAATGGCAAGGTTCTTTCACTTGATCCAAAACCTTTTTCATTTTCTTTGGATTGCTGAACACACTCATTTTTAGATCCATCTTTGACCAATGGCTACAATTTCGAACTGACAAGTCTTTCTACATAACAAGTAACAGGATTGTCAAACACAAGAGAAGATTGTTGCAATTTCTTGTCAATTTTTTCCATCGAATCAATGTGATTTGGAATCAATACACATTCCTTTGCTTCAATGATGATGTTGGAATTTTATTTCAACAATTTAAATGAAGAAAAGCACAAAGGCAAATAATTCCCTTCAGCTGATTCAATACTTTCTTCTTTTTAATTGTGACATGTAGGTTGATTGCTCTCATTACACTGCTGAAAAGGAATATTTTTTGATAGAGAACACAAATCTAGTTATTCTAGGAAGTCAACATTACAGTCATCATCATATTCATCATAGATAGGAAAATCAACAACATCTGCAATGTCATATAACAAAAGAAAACTTGGGACATCATATTAATTCATAAACTCATCCTCTTGACTGCCCGCAAATGAATAAATGAAACAATCAATTGTATCCTCATCATGGAATGGACCAGAAGATATATCAACAGTTTTGTTTTCAATAAGTGGAATACAGTCTTTTGCAAAATCATATGCATTGAAAACTTCAAGAGGACCTATGATGTTATCAACTCTATGCTCAAGATTCCAATCCACCTTTTCTTGTTCATATTCACTTTCATGTCCTCGAACATCCAACCTCTCATTTCAAATATGTTCACATACTAAGATATTATGTTAAATCTCCTTAGCATCATCAAACATTTTTTGTAAGGTCTTAGGTTTTCTTTCCATCAGGAGGAAAGACAAATCTGGGCGAAGAGTGGTGGTATACTAGAGCATGGAAGCAACTTCGGTGGGTTGAATATATTTGGGAAAATCATAATAGACACTGGAAAACCTTCTACTGAAAGTGGAAATAGTCTCATTTCTTTTCCCTTTCAAGGCATAGAATTATGTAAGCTCCATGTCTAGAGATTTCTTCTTACCCCAGAACTTCAAAAAAACACTCTTCAATTATTCCCTTGAGATAATTGTCTCTAGCTTTAAATGTTTAAACCATTATTTGGTACCTCCTTTCAATGATTGAGAGAAAGCCCTCATACAAGCATCATCATGGTCAATCTCAAACAAATCTATAAAATGGTCGAACTCTTGGAGGTGTTTTTCAGCTGTGATGGCACCAAGGTCCCCATCAAACACAAGTTGGTACTTATAGTTATTTGGAGGAAAATCATGAAGGATGTGAGGTAATTTTAATGGTTTGTATCTATGCTGAGTCCCGGGGAGTGATGGGTCAAGTACAAGAGGTGGAATATTAGCCTTAATTCCATGAGGCTCATCAACTTGGTCATGGTTATCGCATGGCTCGACTGGGAGATTTTGATCAAAACAAGTGATAAACTGAGGGGATATCCATATAACTTTAGGAAGAGGATATACAATTGCAAGAATCTCATAATCATAATTTGAATGCAGTAGGTAAAGAAACATTTGTTTAGCATGTTCAAGAAAGGACAAAAGGTAATTAATAATAAAAAACATGATGTCTTGGAAAAAACTCAACTTTAGGTAATTATTTTCTCTCATGATGTTCTTTCATACCTCTATCAAGGGATCTCATCTTCCAGTGGAGTCTCGGAATCTCATTTGAAGCTTAAGTGGAATCTCCAATAAAATCTTCAGGCTACTGAGTCTTTGGGCAGTGGAGTCATCGTAAAAACTTTGGACTTGAGATTCTTGAAAATGGAGTCGCCAGGTGAATGATGTACAACCTTTCTATGTTTGAATACTATTCACCATTAGTGATCAGATCTGAACTTTTTCATTTATCCCAGGGAATATTTCACTTTCATTTCCCGACAACGACGCCAAAATGTTAGCACCATGTAAATATGTTCGACTGATAAACCAAACAACAAGGGTAACTACTTCAACCTACTTTAGAGCTGGGCACTAGCCTATTCAACTCAGAGAGGGCTCTCTCATGTCACTTGAGATTCCTTTGATAATCAGAGGCTAGATTTGGTTTGTTTTGGGGGGTTTTATAAAATTTTTGGCGAAGAAATGGGGGTGACATTTGGGGACATGGAGTCGAAAATGAATAGAGTTGTGGTAAGTCATATGAACTATCTAGGAAAAAAAGGCTAAATGAGACAATGAGTCTGAGTTTTTAAATTTGAAATCTGCATGGTGAAAGAGGAAAGGAAAACAAATAATTGCATCAGAGCATGTTGAAATGAATTCTGAATTAGTTAAGAAGAGAATCACATAATTTAAATCACTAAGTCAAGAAAATCATCAGATGAATTTCAGACTTTTAACTCTCCAATTTAAAAAAGAGGAAAATGTAAATGGGATTTCAAAGACACGGGAAATACACACTATAAGACAAAACATAACTTATATCACACCCATTAGAATCTTTTCATAAACAATTCAAAATGCTTTTGCATTGTGTATTCACTTTAGCTCCAAGATTTAACAAAGTCTTCCTGCTATGGGGGTAGGCCCCTCTTTGGTTCCTCCTTTTCTTTATCTTTTGAA
>JASDQU010307524.1:51722-66506 GCA_032191745.1 Picea mariana
CCCCCTGATCTATAATGTATCCTGAACTGAATTGTACCACGGACATAACGAAGTATCCTTTTATATTCTTTCCAATGGATTTCATGGGGTGTTTGCATATAAGGTGAAACAATACCAAAAACAAAGGAAAGATCAAGACATGTATGATTCAAGTATAAGAGTCTACCAACTAACTGACGGTACAAGGTGGCATCAACTTCGGGATAAGTACATGTTGCAACAAGCTTGACTCCAGACTGGAAGGGAGAAGGGGTTGGTTTACAATTGTCCATGTGAAAGCGATGAAGAAGGTCACAAGCATACTTAGAATCAAAAATAAAAACTCCTTCATTGTTTTGCAAAACTTGGAGGCCAAGGAAATAATGAAAAAAACCTAAGTCTACCATTTCAAATTTCTTATTAAGGCTGGTTTTCACATGGTTTAAAAGTTTTGAGTTACTACCGGTAAGGATAAGGTCATCAACATAAAGGACAAAGATTATGAGATGGCTTCCTACTTTCTTGGTATATACATTAGCATCAGAATGACATCTATAGAATCTAGTGGCAATAAGAAAGCTTTCCATTTTGGCATACCAAGCTCGGGGGACTTTCTTGATACGATAAAGAGATTTCTTAAGGTGACAAACAAGGCTAGAGTCATTCTAGACATAGCCAGGAGGTTGTTCCATGTAGATTTCTTCTTGCAAATCTCTATGCAAGAAGGCAGATTTAATGTCCATCTGATGGACCTCCCAATTATGTGAGGCAGCAAGGGCAAGAACAAGGCGGATGGAATTCATTTTGGCTACAAGGGAAAGGTTTCATTATAGTAAATTCCTTCAACTTGGGAAAATCTTATGGAAACTAACCGAGACTTGTGTCTTTCAACACTTCCATCGGATGCATACTTAGTTCTGTGGACCCATTTACACATGACACGTTTTCTTCCTTTTGGAAGAGGTACAAGATCCCAAGTATCATTTTCCATTAAAGAACGATACTCTTCATTCATTTTTGTATCCCAATATGGATGACCTGAAGCTTCTATAGATGTCTTTGAATCATGAGGCTCTAAAACTTGAGCCAAAAGAGAAGCGGATTGCTATAACTATGAACGTGTTTGACGTTGATCTGAAGGATCACCAACAATATCACCAGCTGCTTCTCGTGTTGAATGGATCCATCTAGGAAGTGGTCGATTTGGAGCTGATGTTGGTTCAAAGGAATCATCTGGAGGAAGGTGAGAAGGCGGAGGTGGATTTTCATCCTGACTATCATCATCTGAAGAAGAAACCAGAACAGAAGAAGGCACAAAAGCCAAAAATGGCTCACAGGTCGAAAAAGGCACAAACGCCGAATTAGGCTCGTAGGCCAAAGAAAACACAAACGCCGAATTAGGCTCGTAGGCCAAGAGATTTTCATCAAATTTAAAATCTCTTCTAATAATAATTTCATTACAATGTGGTTGAAGAAGTCTATAAACTTTGACATCTTCAGAATAACCAAAAAATATACACTTCTCACTTTTAGTCTGCAATGATTTCCTTTTCTCATCAGGAATGTGAGCCCATGCTATACTACCAAATACACAGAAGTGACTTACATATGGTTTAATTTTAGTCCAATCTTCTTCTGGTGTTATATTTGTAAGAGCCTTTGTGGGAGTGTGATTTACTATGTAATTTTCAGAGTTGATGGCTTCCACCCAATACTTTATACTTAATCCCTTAGATTGGATCATACAATTAGCCATTTCTTTTAATGTGTGGTTCTTTCTCTCAGGAACACCATTTTGTTGTGGTGTATATGGAATAGTGTGTTGCATTTGGATGTCCTGTGTAGTGCAATAACTTGTAAAATTATTGTTCACATATTCGCATCCATAATCTGTTCTTAATCTTTGAATGTGATGTCCAGATTGCTTTTCTACAAGGGCCTTGTAGGCCAAAAAATTGTCAAAAACTTCACTCTTAAGTTTTAATAAGTAAAACCAGGTACGTCTAGAAAATTCATTAATGAAATTTAATAAATACTTGCAGCTAGAAATATAAGGAGAAGAAAGTGGACCACACAAATCACTGTAAACAAGTTGCAAAGGGACCGAGGCGTGCCAAGAGACACGTTTGTCAAAAATGTCCTGATGATGTTTTCTGAGAACACAACTGGCACAAATGCCATCTCTGCATGAAACATGAGGAATAAAAGTAACCATCTATTGATTATATAGTTGTTGTAATAAGCGATAGTTTAGATGACCAAACCGCGCATGCCAAATTTTTCTCAAGTCATCGCTATGAGCAACAAAAACTGATGAAAAATATGATGACCTAAAGTTGTCAAACTTGTACAACCTAGTAATATCATCAACAATTCCAGTCGCAAGAACATGATTAGGATCTTTTATATCCTTGATTACAACTTGGTGAGGTGAAAAGTCTACGATTTTACCTTCACCTGAATGAGTGATTTGATATACTAATAGAAGGTTACAAGAAAGAATTGGGACACATAATACATTATTGAAATGACCATTTTCTACTTGAACTTTTCTAGATCCTTCAACACTAAGATATCTATCATAACCAACAAATATTTTATTGGTGTTACATTCATTTAGAGTAGAAAATGTGTCTCTATCCTTAGCCATATGATAATATGCTCCATAATCAATAAGTCACTCATCTGAAGTAGAAGTTGTATTGAAGGAGAAACCAGAAGCAGAAAGTGCATGCCTGTGATAGGAAGAAGAAGAATTAGAATCAATACTGATGTTGTGCTTCTTCATCGTTTCTTTTAAAGATGTCATCTTCTTGAAACATTTGGACTCATCATGACCATCTTTATCACAAAATTTGCAATCTCTGTCAGTCTTCTTATTTTTATATTTTGTTCCTTTGTCACCATTAAGAGCTGAAGCTATCTGAGTGGGTTTGGGACCCTTATATTGCTTGTTGTTGTGGTGAGGATGTTAATTCTTGGGATTCTTGGGTTTATCTTTCTGATGAACAAATGAGGCTTTGTTGGAGGTACCTGCAGTGTTGATCACTCCAAGTTGTACAAGCTTATCTTGCTCTCTAATCAAAGCATCAAAAAAGTTATCAAGAGTGGGTTTTACATAAGTTGTCCCTAGAGTCTCTTGCATGGCATAAAAAGTAGATACAAACACAAAATATGCACTACCTAGCTTAGAAAAAATAAGATAGATGCAACGATATTCATCTATCTTTATCTTAATTTCTTCACATAAAGTTTTGAGAGTTTTAAACTTAGATAGATAGTCTTGAATGCAAGAAAAATCAATTGGACTTAAAGTCAGTACTTGATTTTCTAACTATTCTGCTCAAATAATATTGTGTTTACTAAACACAGATTCAATATTTTCCCAAGCTTCTTTGGGTTTATCAATTGATTGAAGGTGGAACCTTAAATCAAGAGAGATGGAAATTCCAATTAATCCATGTACTTCGTCATTCCTATTATCCCATTTTACTTTCTTATTAGCATCAATGGGTGATGTTTCCTTTCCCAAGGTAATCCAGTACAAGCCTTTACTTCTTAATAAATCATCCATATGCGATTTCCATTGTAAGTAGTTGGTGTTGGTAAGCAAAATATTACTTGAATAAGACATATTAAATATGTAGATAATATGGATTTAAAAACTAAAGCTAATGATCTGGATGGAAAGATCTCGAAAAATTAGGCGGTTTTAAAAAAATGACACTAAAAATAGACTTCGGATGTGAAAGTTATGCCCTTCTAAAAAAAGGCATAAATGGTAACCAAAGGACCGCATGATGGTGTAAGTTGCTTTATGAAGTGACCCACTTTTATAAAAATAAGCCGAGATCACTTTTATGATAAAGTTACTTTATAAAAGAAAAGTTGTATGAAAAATAAATAACTCTAAAATATTAAAGCTACTTATAGTGATTCACTTTTATACTTGAAGTGAAATACACTTTACAATGGACCATGAACTTTTTCAAAAAAAAGTAACAAAAGGAGAGACTTGAACTCAAGGCCTCTTACTTAATAAGAAAACCTTTAACCAAATGGTCTAGAAATACATATTTTATTGTTTATCAAGAGGATTGTTGTTGTTGTTGTTGTTGTTGAAGACGACCTTAGAGAGCGTGCTAAAAAAAACTATTTTCACAAAAGATTTTTTTTTTGCTTCCGATGACAACAAGGGTTAGATCTCGGTTAGCTTACCTGGAAAATGCACATTTTCCTATCTGTTTCTAATTTGACGAGATAGTACAGGGCACGGGAAAAAGAGCATACGCAGATATGAAAGAGTAGCAACCCTGAAACAAATAATATAAAACCAAAATAATACTCTGCAAAAATTTAAAAATGGTGTATTTAGGCTTTATACCTCCAGATCTAACTGAAATGGTTGTATCTTGGGAAAAAAAAAATCTTTTTGAGTGAAAGGAAAAGTGTTCCAAATTGAAACAAGTGCTCTGGACACAATGGAACAATCCTCTCAGCCCAAAAATTTATAAAAATGACAAAAAATGGAGATGAGACCACTCGGCTTCACGATCTCGATCTACAACAAGAGTGAGTCTTCAAACAAGATTTGATACCATATTCGACAAAAAATGCATTCCAATAGAGGATAAAAACATTCAGTAACAAATCACACAACCATATCAAATATAAACACATCGATGTTTTGACGTGGTAAAACCCCTACGTGGAAACATCCACGACCCGAACCAACGGGACCACTTGGAGCAGTTTATTAATGCAAAAGAAAAATATTACAAAGATATTCTACAAGATATTTTCTCACTATTGATCATCGATAAATGACCCTCCATGATCTTTAAATAGAGATCATGGACCAATTGGGTGTTAAGCCATGAATCAATGACCATTAAGATCAAGGAGAATATGAACCGTCAAATCACTCTATGTTGGGATCATATCATGACCATCAGATTTCCTAAATACAAATGCATACTAAAGAAACACACTAAGAAACAAACTTTTACCTAACGACACACTATACCAAGTAGATATTAAATAACTCCTAAGTGTCTAAGTATCCTAACAAAAATGCAACAGACAGTCTATGAACAATTGATACTTACAACTGCAACTTGCTTTCATGGAAAAATCTCTTATGAAGGAAACCTCTGAACAAATAGACTCCATGTATATGGCTATAGGATCATGAATCACATGACAGAATTCTGGTTGCATTAGAAGACTAGGATGCTCCTTAATAATATTTTCTTTGTTGACAAGACTGTAATTCTCTTGACCTCCTTGAAACATCCTATAGATATCACATGCTTCAAAGCAATCATCGACAACACAATATTTTTCTAGTTAGTGATTATCTCCTTGGGAAAGAAATTTATTTGCAATGTCTTCTTGAAATTTTTGGTCAACATTCTCTAAGAAAAAATCATTGTAGACTGACTATATGATTTCTCAACCTCCTCTTTATTGTCCTCTAAAAAATCTTCTCTAAAACTGTTAGATACAAAGTCAATACTGGGAGAATTAATACATGTTGATACATAAATCTGCTCCTTTTTATTTTCTTGTTCACTTTCTTCATGTTGGCCATCTATTGATGAAAAAGAGAACAAACTAGCATGTTCCTATAGCTCCTTCCTATATTCTTGACCAAAGTTTAAAAACATATAATCAAGGAGGTTATCATGAGTCAAGAGTGTTAACTGATTTTCTAAGTCAACAGTAATATGATGAGGGGCATCAACTTTCTCTAAAACATAAATGTCACCACCTTCTGCAAAATATTCCTCATGATATTCATCATAAACGAAATCATCCCTTTGCTCATAATTAGGAAAAGGCTCAACTGCATATGTAAATTTATCTTGTTGGTATGAGATATGAGTATGTATATTTGCATCTTTAACAATGGAAAAATATGATTTAATAATTTCAAGATCCGAGAAATATTTAAGATCTGAAAATGATGCACAAGCATGCTGAAACAATTGCAAGCTCGGATAAGCTTCATGTTGTCCATATACTTCCTCAGTTTCTTCCTCATCCAAAACATTGTCCAAGATCTGACAAGAGAGTTGTGCACATGCCCGAAGATTACTCTCCACTTCCTCTGCATTAGAAAACATCTGCTGCAATGATGAATATTTCCTTTCTCTTAGAAAAATGACAAAATCTAGATGTTGAGCTACTACATAGTAAACCATAGCTGCAGTATCAGAAGGCCGAATCCCCAGAGGCATGTTGCAATAAAAACTATGAAACCTCCTGTTGAAGGTGGTCAGATCTTCGTCTTATTTTCTCTTGTGAGCACAAAACTCAACTAATTGTTGATCAAAGGAATTGTTCTCTCCCCAGTATCTTAAAAATTCATCATATAACTCAATCCATGAAATAATAGAACCAACTACCAGACCTTTAATCCAAAAAGAAACATCCCCAACCAAGGATTTTGAAAATAACCTCATGGTGACATCTTCATATACTATTTCAAAATTATCAACTAAGGTCTCAAAGGCTCCCAAATGCTTCTCAACAGTGATATGATATTCTCCAGTAAACCGAGAAAGATACTCAAAAAAGTTGGGAGCGTAAGGATGCAGGTTAGATGGAAGCCTAAAGGGTTTAAAACGTTTCTCTCTAATTCTATACTAAACATCACTGGGTTGAAAATGAGGTTTAATAAGTTGATTTCAAGGTATAACAAATACTTTAGGAGGTAAATGAACTTCATAATTCCCATGACTATAGGATTGATCAATTTCAGGAGGGATTGAGATATGGACTTCATTCTTCTCAATAGATTGAGGTGAAGAGACATGATAAACATCTACAACAAAGGAAGAATGCATACCTTCTTCTTCCAAAGAGGGATACATAATTGAAGGCTTACGATCATCTGAATAGACAAAGCAAAGAATAATCCATTTTATGTGAACAAAAAGACAAGAATGAACTGATGAAGAAGAACAAAAGTTCATGGAGAAAAATAATGAGATGATATCTGGTTTTTCCCTTATGTATTTTCATTTTCTTTTAACAAGATCCTTCCTCCAGTGGAGTCTTTGATTGTGGATTCTCTAGGTAGAATATTTCAGTCAAAGTTTGTGTCTTGCTCCTGTCTACCATCAAGAGATGGATCTTCTCAATGTCGTTCTCCCAGGGAAGGTTTCTTCACTTTTGTCCCCGAAAACGACGCCAAAAAATGTTAGCACTGAGAGTCCCACTTAGACTGTTGTAAGTGTAATCCCAGTACCCACTATAATGTTTAGAGTTGGATGAGTGATTATATTAAAAAATAGGTCAAACTGATAAGGTTCAAAGCATGATCTAATGCACAAAATTCCAAAGACTGTATTCTAGCAAGAAGGGCTATCATAATCTCCCACCAACACATATTTTGAAAGATGAATAGCAGAAAATGAAGAAAAACATCAAGATGAAAAATCAATTTCACATCATGCTTGATTGACACATTCATATGGTTGAAATTTCATTAATTAGGATCCTTCTACTCAAGAAGTAAAGATTTTCTTCAAGAAGAAATGCTTCACAAAATAAATAGTAAATAATCCACTGCATAACTCTTCTAACAAGTTGTTGATAAATATTTTATCAATCAATATTCCATTAGAGAAAGAAGACAAAGAAAGTGAACAAATAAAGGAGAACAAGTTGATCCCTGACTACACAAGAATCCTCCATCTAGATATACAGAGTTTGAGAGTTTACAAAATAATAACAACCTTTTTCCTATCACTCCAACTCTTTCCTTATAAAAATCCACTTCCATATATAGTGAATCATCTCTATATACCCTAAGGAGGTCGAAACCAAGGAGCTACATAGGATCCTCTTCCATTTAGGAATCTTGTTACAAAAGATTCCAACAAAAACCTAACAAATTCCTATTTTTGGGGATCTTGTCTATTAAGATAAATGCCTTTTGAAATAGGTCATGTTGCTTGATCTGGAGATGGAACACATGTCCCTGATGTCCAAATAACTCCTAGGAGACCATTAAAACCTTCTCTAACAACTGGAATCCTTCCCATAGCTCGAATTTTCCATACTGTTAGAGTTCGCAATGCCCATGACAACATGTGTTGCGAACTTTCCTGTAGGTGATGATTTTGTCTTTTCTCCCAAAACGCAAACTGGGTCAGGCTGATGTTTTGTCAGCAAGTAAAAAAATCATGTTTTTCCTCCACACCAAATTTCATAGGAACCCATATTGGCATTCAAAATTTATGATCAAAACAATCCTCTGATGCATGCTAATGCTTACAAATTGTCATAAATTACCAGTTCGCAGCACCAAGCGCTGTGAACTTTCCTGTAGCAGCCTTTTTCGCTTTTTCCAAAGTCTTTAACATCCCAAATCTGTATCAGGTGTCCAAAAATGCTGCAAACTTCATAATATTAATAATCTTGATTAAAGGAAAGCACCCAAACTGATAATCATGGCTTACAAAACATAATCATCACCAAAAATGTTGTAAAATGAATGAAACAAGAAATTTGGGTTTTAATGACTGAAATGTTTTCAAAAGGCTAACTTTGTCCATAGATTTTATATACCTCACCCTATACACATTGAGGTATGAGACAAGACACTCTTCCAACATGAGGAATAAGGAACACCAACTGAGAGTTATAATAAAAGGGAGACAAATGTGAATTTTATGCTAAAATAAGGTTTTTTATCAGTATAAATATCAGTTAGAAACATTGATGATGTGTGCAACTTAATCTTGTTTTAGAAAATGACCAACCATACATTGAAAATAAGATAGGGGTGCAGATCCACTCTCTCAAAATTGAGCTTTTAAATATGTAGAGGATGAAGGTTTCAACAGTGCTGGAACAGAGTGTTCACAACGTCCTGTTCGCACCACTAGATGAGGACAGTTTGCAACACCGATAGATAAACCAGCATAAAACCTTCTCTCAACCTCTAAACAACATGCATACCCTCAAGGAGTTCTTGGTAAAACTGAGATTGATGTTGATATCTGTGAATTTGAATTGACATGTTTGCAAGTTATCCAATCTCCAACTCTCCTCTTCAGTCAGTTCCCAACGCTAGTTGGCAGTGCTAGTATGCAGCGCCAAGTTCAAATAGACTTTTTACACTTCGAGGAAACTGTTAGTAGATCTTATGAAATAATACTTGAAGAAGTGGTTAAGTGTGGGATTTGAAAACAATAAAATCCTCTCTTACACGATCCTTTAATTGTAATGATGATAAATAAATGCATGAGGTACTTAGAGTATGTTGCAAACTCTCCTAGTGAGTTGGAAGCACATAGAACTGACTCTGATTTGACATTCAAATGGATGGATGGTGACAAGGAGAAACCTATGTACAAGCTGGAGGTTTGACATGTCAAGGCCGTAATGATGTAAGGTATGACTCATAGGGACTTTATTTACCTTTTCATGATTTCTAATTACATTACTTCAAGACTCTTATAACAGGGTTCAACCAAACTTTATCTTATTCAAATCAAACTTTAAGCTATGACCATAACAATAGACCCAAAAACCTAGGACTTCTAAAAGCCTATGACTCAAAAAACAAAACCAAAGTGATTTTTTGACCCATGAAATCCTATGTGCTAATAGGTTCAACGATGGAGAGAATGGTTGAGTGTGTGAATGGATCCGTGAGTGGGAAGAATGCCCCCATGAATGGAAAATCGTCCACATAAATCTGCATGTGCCCTTGATGACACATGTCTCTCAAGGAGCTCATTTCTCCCCACCTGTAATTCATTCTATTTTCCACGAGACTTAGGATAAAACAATTATCCTGAACATAGTATTTAGAAAATAACAATATAATATTCTCTTGGAGTTAAGACCTCAATATTATCCCTTTTTCCTAGTCTCATAGCTCTCCCCTTCCCTTCCTAATGGAGTTTAGTCCCCCATACTATTTTATCATGGTCGGTCTATATGAAACAATGTATTATATTAATGATATGAGTGTTTACATATACAAAAATAGGCTCACTAGCCTTTTAGCATCTAGTCTCTCTGTCCTAATCATCAGATAATCCTCATGACTTATAATAACCTAGATCGCCAGCCCATACAACATATTCACATTTATAACTGGGGATCGATCTTGAGGCATTACATTTGTAGCTTCCTTCAGGTTGGAGCTTGTAAATAAGGGGTTGGTTCCTCCTTCCAGTTGGTGCTGGAGAATTTTGGAAGTTGGTGCTTCCAGTGAATTTAATCTTCAAGATATATATTAAAAAACATTCGATGGTTTTCTCCCATTTGGGTTTCCACATAAAATTATTGTGTACTATGTATCTCTGGTTATATGTTCATGATATATTGAATGAAATCATAAATGATACATTGTTGATAAGTTAATGTTTACATGTGATTAAAAATAGTAAAAAGAGCTCAATATTGATTCACCTCCCCTCTCAGTATTGGTGAATATTCCAACAAATTGTTGTTTTGCTGCGAACTATTTCAAGCAGAATGTATATTGTTCATATGGGTTGTATGGACATATTTTCTTATATACTTTTATTATGCAAGATATGTTCCTCTCACAATACTTTTATTCTTTATTATATTATACATCTTGAACATATGAGTTGTTGATGTATGCATAGATATGATTTAGAATTTTCTCGTTATGTATGTGTATACATGTGTCTCTAACCCTGCACTTTCATGAAAACTATCTGATTGGGGTATTAAGCAGAGTTTAGTTTCATTATAGCTCATTCACTTATGGTAATTCTCTCCTAGCTAGGATAAGATAGATCAGAGGTAGATTAATTCTCTTCTATGCATTTACATAGTCTTCATCTATTTATTTTATTTGTATAACCATTCATCATCCATCTTCATTGGTGGACCAAGACACAACTAGTAAAACCACAACCAGTAATGGAAGTTGGGACAAAATTTGGATGGGTTCCCTATTCCAAACGGTAAGAGGTTTGATTGGGAATTATTATCAAGGGTAATCCCTGCTATTGACAAAGGGAGATTTTTCCCGTGTCAACATTTTTATAGCATGCACAAGTCCAATTTTGTAGGTTATGCATTCAATAGGTGGGAAATACGAATATAGATGACACACCATTAGTTTTCCCCAAAAGGTTAAATATGTTGTGATGGCATCACCACAATATATTAAATATATTAAAGGTCTTGCAAAATAATTATGGAAATTATTCATAACAGTTGTGACCCTTGGTACTATGTGGTTTATTTGTTGTTGAGTGTTAGGGATGCAATACCAATTGCAGAAGAGTGGAAATTGCTTATGACTTGTATAGATACTTCTTTGGATGCTTCCAAAAAAGAGTCATTTGATAAGACCATACATTTGTTTGTGACAAACAATGATGTACATAATCATAATAAGCGTTGTTTAAGATAACTAGATTTTCCCATTGCAGCCAATGTTGCTACAAGAATAAGAAGCAATTATTTTATGGAAACAGATCAAGAAGACTTGAAATTTGAGTTACTTATTGTAGTTGTATCTAGGGTGATGCTTACATTGAACATACAGAATTGTGTATAACCCTAGAAACTTACCCTCATAACCACCCACCTATTGAAAGAGGTAATAAAAAATAACTTCTACTAAAACTCGCTCAGGGCTTAACAATCCATCAGCCAAAAAGATTAATGTTGGAGAAATATATTATTAATGTTGGGAAGAAAGGGAGACATGGTATGGGATTTACTGCAATATCTTGTGTTAAAGTTGGAATGGTCTTTGATTTCAACCTTCTTTTCCATATGATCGATATGAAAAGATGGCAAAACTAGCATGTGTGACTATAAAAAAATTTGAAGAAGATAGATAGCAAGTGCGACTATAATAAAAGTGGAAGAATATGGATTTAGATTGATCACAATATATTTTTTATTGATTATATACATCATATTAATTTATTACTATTCACAATTTTCATCATTCAACATTGCTACTTTATTATTATTGAAATTATTCCTCATATAACTTTTGAAGTGACCTTCTCGATAGTACTCTCTATATTATAAATGATACTTCATAAATTTCAAATGATCAAATTCATCTCAAAGATATACATAGTACATAATAATGACCATCTACAATTTTCATGTGACTGCCCACAATGATCCATCTTAACTCTGAATCTGCCAAGCATTGAGAGGGATCAAATCCTTCGAGATGCAAACCTTTACTCAATTTTTTCACTTTAAAAATAGGTTTTCACCTCAAGGTATTTGATCCCTCTCAACTCTTGGTAGCTCTGAAGTTAAGATGGATCTAGTTTGGTAGTTGGCGCCAAATCCACCATCCCCAATAATATTGGTTCTATTGAAATTATGAGTTGTTGTTAGAATATCAATTATGATAAGGCACAATAGAGGCCTTTCAAACATTGCGATGTCAATATTCAGAGGCTCCTTCTTCTCTTTCGAAGAATGATAACCATTGGGTTTAGGAGGAGATTTAAGCCTTGTTTTCTACAGATTTTATGCCAAATCTTTCTATACCAACATTCTCCACCATACAACTACCAATATCAAGCAAAGGAGCGAAAATGCAGTCCCTTTAGTTACACCCCATACAAGACCTTTGTTTAAGGAGGATTCAAGAAAATACATTATTGAAGGACATAGATAGTAAGTTGACTACCCACATAGTCTGATATTGGCAAGGAAAGACACATAAAAGTTCTTGTAATTCTCAAGGATTTTTGCCTCTAATGCATTTTTTGAAAGGTTTATGAAATCAAGAGCCAAAATTTTACACAAACTGGTAGGAATTCTACCTTCGAGATGATTGGAGGATAGGTCCAAGTACATAAATGAACCTAGGTCAGCCAAACCTAAAAGAATTTTTCCAATAATAACATTGTTATGAACATAAAAAACAATTTCCTACAAATTTATTATTTGTTAAATTAATATTTACAAGGTTTGAAATCCTTCCTAACTCTCTACGAATATTACTAGAAAATAAGATAAGATTAAAATTATTCGAAACTATTTCTTTTGGGAAAAAAAATTAGTAGAATTTTTGACAAAAATTGAGATATTTCAAGCATAGTTTCAAGATTCTCCACATCCGTGGGACTTTGAGGTTTCTAAAGCAACCAGAAACCTTGAAATTTCCTCAAATGGATTGGAACTATGTCCCTATAAATTTTTCACTTCCCAAATTCCAATTGAAATGAGTTTTTCTAAGCCATTTTTGAATAAAGTATATTTTTGAGCCATTTTGAATAAATCATATAATATGTCCAAAAAACTAATTATAAAATTTAATAAGAGTATTACTATAAATCTTATCCCATAAATCAATTTGTTTACATTAATTTTTAATTTTTTTATAGTAATTATTAGAGATCAATCTTACCTTGATGGATGGATTTAATTTAGTAAACATATGAAATAGCATCATGATGTTAACAAATACTTTTAGTTTTGTTTTAAAGAATGTGGTTATCAAACATCTTCCTTAAAAATCATAAAATCTTTATATTTTTAAATATCTCTTTGAAAATTGTGTTCATTTTCATTGTTTATTCAAATATTTTAACTATTCATTGAGAATTTTGATAAAATATAAGATCTAGAGATGTGTCACCTTGCTTCTTCTTGAAATGCTTCACTTTCAATTAAAAAAATCATAAATATAGATCTTGTCACATTGCTAACTCAAGGCTCATGAAATTTTACTTCCAATTTCTTTGTCTTGATGATTCCAGTTAGGAACTCCAATTCTAACCTTATGCAGGTTTTCAATAACATCTCTTACTTCCAGTTTTTTGTTGATTTCAATAAAAAATTAAATTATAACTTATTAAATACCCATCAAACTCTAAGAAATCTTTAAAAAAATAAATTAAATACTAAATAAATAAAACTCTAAACAAACTTTAAAAAAATAAATAAAATACTAAATAAAAAAAGTACTTTTTCCCAGCATTGCCATGAATACCTCCCAAAATGTCTCTGTATATTTATTTTACAATGAAATACAATACTAACTAGATAAAGTACTTTTTAACAACAATGTCAATAGATGCCTCCTAGAAGATTAAAAAATAAAATATCACACTTTACATTCTCAGTTCCATATCTTTTTGTACATCAACATCATTTTCCTACTATTATATTGTAAAACTTACCACAAACACAAACATAACAACCATGTCTAAGCTTTTACATATTTCACATGCAATCTACCTCCTCTCCTTTTCTCATTAGTTCCTTCTTATCTTCATTTGTTCTTGTTCTTTCTTATCTCGATTTGTTCCTTTTTAGTTTATATTTGATGCAAAAGCATATCTAACTTTTTGGTTATCTTACATAGTTTTCCCTATCTTGTTGGATTTTAGTTGTTTTCAATTCTAAACTATTGAAATAATTGAATCTCCTACTTCCTCTCACCTACTCTACATTTGTTTTCTTATATAGACTTTCGAAATAATTAAAACTCTAACTTTTCAAGACCAACTTAYTCTCAACTTATTYGAACATACATAATTGTGTATAACCCTAGAAACTTACCCTCATAACCACCSACCTATTGAAAGAGGTAATAAAAAATAACTTCCACTAAAACTYGCTCAGKGMTTAACAATCCATAAGCCAAAAAGATTAATGTTGGAGAAATATATTATTAATATTGGGAAGAAAGGGAKACATGGTATGGGATTTACTGCAATATCTTGAGTTAAAGTTTGAATGGTCTTTGATTTCAACCTTCYTTTTCATATGATCGATATGAAAAGATGGMAAAACTAGCATGTGTGACTATAA
>JASDQU010307524.1:66511-87393 GCA_032191745.1 Picea mariana
TTTGAAGAAGATAGATAGCAAGTGCGACTATAATAAAAGTGGAAGAATATGGATTTAGATTGATCACARTATATTTTTTATTGATTATATACATCATATTAATTTATTACTATTCACAATTTTCATCATTCAACATTGCTACTTTATTATTATTGAAATTATTCCTCATATAACTTTTGAAGTGACCTTCTCGATAGTACTCTCTATATTATAAATGATACTTCATAAATTTCAAATGATCAAATTCATCTCAAAGATATACATAGTACATAATGATGACCATCTACAATTTTCATGTGACTGCCCACAATGATCCATCTTAACTTTGAATCTACCAAGCATTGAGAGGGATCAAATCCTTCGAGATGCAAACCTTTACTCAATTTTTTCACTTTAAAAATAGGTTTTCACCTCAAGGTATTTGATCCCTGTCAACTCTTGGTAGCTCTGAAGTTAAGATGGATCTAGGTTGGTAGTTAGTGCCAAATCCACCATCCCCAATAATATTAGTTCTATTGAAATTATGAGTTGTTGTTAGAATATCAATTATGATAAGGCACAATAGAGGTCTTTCAAACATTGCGACGTCAATATTCGGAGGCTCCTTCTTCTCTTTTGAAGAATGATAATCATTGGGTTTAGGAGGAGCTTTAAGCCTTGTTTTCTCCAGATTTTATGCCAAATCTTTCTATACCAACATTCTCCACCATACAACTACCAATATCAAGCAAAGGAGAGAAAATGCAGTCCCTTTAGTTACACCCCATACAAGACCTTTGTTTAAGGAGGATTCAAGAAAATACATTATTGAAGGACATAGATAGTAAGTTGACTACCCACATAGTCCGATATTGGCAAGGAAAGACACATAAAAGTTCTTGCAATTCTCAAGGATTTTTCCCTCTAATGCATATTTTGAAAAGTTTATGAAATCAAGAGCCAAAATTTTACACAAACTGGTAGGAATTCTACCTTCGAGATGATTGAAGGATAGGTCCAACTACATAAATGAAGCTAGGTCAGCCAAACTTGAAAGAATTTTTCCAATAATAACATTGTTATGAACATTAAAAACAAGTTCCTGCAAATTTATTATTTGTTAAATTAATATTTACAAGGTTTGAAATCCTTCCTAACTCTCCACGAATATTACTAGAAAACTAGATAAGATTAAAATTATTCGAAACTATTTCTTTTGGGAAAAAAATTTAGTAGAATTTTTGACAAAAATTGAGATATTTCAAGCATAGTTTCAAGATTCTCCACATCCGTGGGACTTTGAGGTTTCTAAAGCAACCGGAAACCTTGAAATTTCCTCAAATGGATTGGAACTATGTCCCTATAAATTTTTCACTTCCCAAATTCCAATTGAAATGAGTTTTTCTAAGCCATTTGTGAATAAAGTATATTTTTGAGCCATTTTGAATAAATCATATAATATGTCCAAAAAACTAATTATAAAATTTAATAAGAGTATTACTATAAATCTTATCCCATAAATCAATTTGTTTACCTTAATTTTTAAATTTTTTATAGTAATTATTAGAGATCAATCTTACCATGATGGATGGATTTAATTTAGTAAACATATGAAATAGCATCATGATGTTAACAAATACTTTTAGTTTTGTTTTAAAGAATGTGGTTATCAAACATCTTCCTTAAAAATCATAAAATCTTTATATTTTTAAATATCTCTTTGAAAATTGTGTTCATTTTCATTGTTTATTCAAATATTTTAACTATTCATTGAGAATTTTGATAAAATATAAGATCTAGAGATGTGTCACCTTGCTTCTTCTTGAAATGCTTCACTTTCAATTAAAAAACTCATAAATATAGATCTGGTCACATTGTTAACTCAAGGCTCATGAAATTTTACTTCCAATTTCTTTGTCTTGATGATTCCAGTTAGGAACTCCAATTCTAACCTTATGCAGGTTTTCAATAACATCTCTTACTTCCAGTTTTTTGATGATTTCAATAAAAAATTATATTATAACTTATTAAATACCCATCAAACTCTAAGCAATCTTTAAAAAATAAAATAAAATAGTAAATAAATAAAACTCTAAACAAACTTTAAAAAGATAAATAAAATACTAAATAAAAAAAGTACTTTTTCCCAGCAATGTCATGAATACCTCCCAAAATGTCTCTGTATATTTATTTTACAATGAAATACAATACTAACTAGATAAAGTACTTTTTAGCAACAGTGTTAATGGATGCCTCCTAAAAGATTAAAAAAAAAAAATCACACTTTACATTCTGAGTTCCATATCTTTTTGTACATCAATGTCATTTTCCTACTATTATATTGTAAAACTTACCACAAACACAAACATAACAACCATGTCTAAGCTTTTACATATTTCACATGCAATCTACCTCCTCTCCTTTTCTCATTAGTTCCTTCGTATCTTCATTTGTTCTTGTTCTTTCTTATCTCGATTTGTTCCTTTTTAGTTTATATTTGATGCAAAAGCATATCTAACTTTTTGGTTATCTTACATAGTTTTCCCTATTTTGTTGGCTTTTAGTTGTTTTCAATTCTAAACTATTGAAATAATTGAAACTCCTACTTCCTCTCACCTACTCTACATTTGTTTTCTTATATAGACTTTCGAAATAATTAAAACTCTAACTTTTCAAGACCAACTTACTCTCAACTTATTCGAACATACATAATTGTGTATAACCCTAGAAACTTACCCTCATAACCACCGACCTATTGAAAGAGGTAATAAAAAATAACTTCCACTAAAACTCGCTCAGGGATTAACAATCCATAAGCCAAAAAGATTAATGTTGGAGAAATATATTATTAATATTGGGAAGAAAGGGAGACATGGTATGGGATTTACTGCAATATCTTGAGTTAAAGTTTGAATGGTCTTTGATTTCAACCTTCCTTTTCATATGATCGATATGAAAAGATGGAAAAACTAGCATGTGTGACTATAAATTTTTTTGAAGAAGATAGATAGCAAGTGCGACTATAATAAAAGTGGAAGAATATGGATTTAGATTGATCACAATATATTTTTTATTGATTATATACATCATATTAATTTATTACTATTCACAATTTTCATCATTCAACATTGCTACTTTATTATTATTGAAATTATTCCTCATATAACTTTTGAAGTGACCTTCTCGATAGTACTCTCTATATTATAAATGATACTTCATAAATTTCAAATGATCAAATTCATCTCAAAGATATACATAGTACATAATAATGACCATCTACAATTTTCATGTGATTGCCAAACAATGATCCATCTTAACTCTGAATCTACCAAGCATTGAGAGGGATCAAATCATTCGAGATGCAAACCTTTACTCAATTTTTTCACTTTAAAAATAGCTTTTCACCTCAAGGTATTTGATCCGTCTCAACTCTTGGTAGCTCTGAAGTTAAGATGGATCTAGGTTGGTAGTTAGTGCCAAATCCACCATCCCCAATAATATTTGTTCTATTGAAATTATGAGTTGTTAGAATATCAATTATGATAAGGCACAATAGAGGCCTTTCAAACATTGCGACGTCAATATTCAGAGGCTCCTTCTTCTCTTTTGAAGAATGATAATCATTGGGTTTAGGAGGAGCTTTAAGCCTTGTTTTCTCCAGATTTTATGCCAAATCTTTCTATACCAACATTCTCCACCATACAACTACCAATATCAAGCAAAGGAGTGAAAATGCAGTCCCTTTAGTTACACCCCATACAAGACCTTTGTTTAAGGAGGATTCAAGAAAATACATTATTGAAGGACATAGATAGTAAGTTGACTACCCACATAGTCCGATATTGGCAAGGAGAGACACATAAAAGTTCTTGCAATTCTCAAGTATTTTTCCCTCTAATGCATTTTTTGAAAGGTTTATGAAATCAAGAGCCAAAATTTTACACAAACTGGTAGGAATTCTACCTTCGAGATGATTGAAGGATAGGTCCAAGTACATAAATGAAGCTCGGTCAGCCAAACCTGAAAGAATTTTTCCAATAATAACATTGTTATGAACATAAAAAACAAGTTCCTGCAAATTTATTATTTGTTAAATTAATATTTACAAGGTTTGAAATCCTTCCTAACTCTCTACGAATATTACTAGAAAACTAGATAAGATTAAAATTATTCGAAACTATTTCTTTTGGGAAAAAAATTTAGTAGAATTTTTGACAAAAATTGAGATATTTCAAGCATAGTTTCAAGATTCTCCACATCCGTAGGACTTTGAGGTTTCTAAAGCAACCGGAAACCTTGAAATTTCCTCAAATGGATTGGAATTATGTCCGTATAAATTTTTCACTTCCCAAATTCCAATTGAAATGAGTTTTTCTAAGCCATTTGTGAATAAAGTGTATTTTTGAGCCATTTTGAATAAATCATATAATATGTCCAAAAAACTAATTATAAAATTTAATAAGAGTATTGCTATAAATCTTATCCCATAAATCAATTTGTTTACATTAATTTTTAATTTTTTTATAGTAATTATTAGAGACTTTCGAAATAATTAAAACTCTAACTTTTCAAGACCAACTTATTCTCACCGATTCTTTTAATTAAAATATTCTCACAGATATTTCAATTAACCTAGCCTTTCAGTCAGCATTCGGCATGGACATCTCTACCCGTTATTGTTTGCTGCCTTTGTTATATTCATAATATTCACAGTCTCTTCTATTCTGCTGTAATTTCATTTGTTATTCTGCTCTGATCTCAGTTGATGTTGGCGCAAGCAATGGATATTGTAACGGGAACCACAGGAAACACCATTAGCAGCGCTATTTTTGTTCCACTTATTCAAGAACCCGTCCAACAGATAGATGATGTAATTCACTTGGATGACAACCGTGACCTTCTGGAAGAACAGTTATATCGTATGAAGAGGCTCTTGCTTGATATTAGCTCTCAATTCCAAGATCAGCAGAGGGAGGCACCGGATTCTCTGAACAATTGTTTGCTAAGGATGCAACGTAATGTTGGGAAGGCCAGAGAGATGATCCATCGCTCACAACGCCCGTGGCTGCAGCAGTGTATTGACTGCCTCCTTTGTAACCCCAAAGTCTCTACGCAAATCCGAGAGTTGAACACAACTATTCGTGAGCTCCATGATCAGCTTAGAACCGACTTCTCCTTGTTTTTCAGTGCTCAACAGATTGCGTCCGCGGCACCACAACGGGCAGACGTACTACTTCAGGACGAACCTGACACCGGATTGGTCAGCTTGGAAATTAAATTTGCCGATACACAGCTACGGAGCTGGGTTTCGGAAGTTCCCGATGTACTCATAATTGGTGTGTACGGTAAGGGTGGTGTGGGAAAAACAACATTGCTCAAAAAAGTCTAAGGGAATTGTTAAATCCTTGTATGTCATGCTTACTATCCAAAAATGGTGTCGATTGCAAGTGGCTCCTAAACTTCTAGGTCGATTTATTCTGGATCTTTAGGCTATAACTTAGTCTATTCTAGCAAGTGTGGAAAATAGGGTCGAAGAAAATCCATATTGAATATTGGATATAAAATTAGGTATGGAAAAATTATAAGCTTAAGGGCATTTTCCCCAATTTTCTCAAGCATGGTATAAGGACCATATCACAAAGGCTTAATCTTCCTATATGGGTCACCGAACCTTTTTTTCTTCAGATGTAACTAGACTTGATCCCCACTTTGGAAGGAATGAGAAATATAATGCTTGTCATTAGATTTTTCACCACCTCGATGCAACATCTCATAGAACTTGTCTTTGAAATTGAGTGCCTTGTTGATTTCATTTTTTTCTTTGTAACGACCCTCGCCGTTACGACAACATACGACACATAACAAGTGCAATTATTTTTTTTAAACGGGGAGATAATAGCAACAACAATCAATCAATGCAATTCAATGACGAACAAAACACACGCAACCTAGGCAACAGATAACATAACGACCCAACATACTAGCACATCATGCAACTGGATGCAACATGCGAAAATAAATTAGACAAAATAAAACGACTACCTGCATGTCCTACCCTGCAAGGTTAGGACCTCCAGGACACATAAGCAATGCTCAAGCCCAGGTTCCCATCGATTTTGACCATTCAAGGTCACAAGGCTGGTGACTATTCTGAGGAAAAAGGAGATGTCTACATCCCACCCATCACAAGAAAGACCACGCCTACTAGGCTAAAGGAAACATCAATCAATCCAAATGCAACAGCTTCAATGAAAGGAAAACATGAACTAGAACCTTACGGCCAGAGAGAAACAAATAAAATCATGCGATTACAAAACAATCACCGTACGTCGATTCCAAAATCGTCATCGTTAGGAAGCTCATGACCCAAGGCTAGGTCATCATACGCATCTCTCGATCAGTGCGCGCAATGATTCCATCGTCAGGAATCATGTCGTCACATTGCGATAGGCATGCTAGTAACCAAGGCGCAACATAACATATCTAGACCTTCATCCCAAGCAAAATCCAACCTCAACCTAAAGTTAAGAGCATATAATAACACTTACCTACCTTTCTTTAAAATATACTAAGGCTAACCATGCTTACTTAAATTATCACAATGCTTAACTTAAAATATAACAATGTCTTTCTTAAAAATAAAATACATTAGTGCTTTTCTTAAAATATAACATAAACAATGCTTTTCTTAAATTATAACAATATATAACATAAACAATGCTTTTCTTAAATTATAACAATGCAAAACTTACTTAGTGCCAGTTATAAAAACAATAGAATTTCATTAAGGGAAACTACAATCCCCACTGCCATTATTGGAGCAGTTTATAATCCACCTGGCACTGTTAAAACAATATAATTTTTCCTGCCATTACAGGGCATTGTTCTAAAACAATTAAACAAACATTAAAAGTGTATACTGCCATTATATGGCGTAGTCATAAAGCAACATGTTAACACAACATTGTTATTACAGATTATGAATTAACATTAATCTAAATAAATAAATTTTAAAAGATTATACGCTCTTTTCCATATAACATAGAATAATAATAACATATAAGATAGAATAATTCTATAAATTTTTTTTATAAAACTGTCAAAATAAATTAATAAATTTTGCACTGTAAAAATAAAATTGTAAAAACAAAATTTACCCGACCATTATTAAAACAATGAAATCGGAAAGCGATTAAGTCTCCTGGCTTACCACTCCAATTAAATCAGTAAAAACGGGAATGGAACTAAAACTGGGAATACACATTTACCCACAGTCAGAGTTGAGATTCTCAACAAGGAAAAGTACAAAACAATTAAATTGTTGATTAGAATTAATTAAAAAAGGCCATCTGTTAGTAACAGAAATTCACGCCACAAGACATGGCCACTGCCATGCTTAGAAATCGCAGAGCATAAATCAAGGGATTCGCTATTGACCCACTAAATTTTGACACGCAGAAATACAACATACCACAAAAAAAAATTTACACGCAACTCACTGCCATTAATATGATTATTGCCCAAAGTGGACGGAGAGAGAAGGAAAAACGATGCACAGGCGAAGGGAAATCATTGTCAGGTCTGGAAACGATACTTAGACGAGGGTAAAAATAGTTGCCCATTTAAAATTGGCTCAGCACTGGAATGCCAGTGACCTCTTGGTAGAGTGCTGGGAAAGGTAAAATAAAGTCTGACTTCTGGCACAATGTTATACATTGCTTGATCAAAACCTTGGCGTTTGATGAACCTTTTATCTCTGCTATCGAATCGTTGAAGCTCCAAGATGGCGTGTAAGGACATGTTAAGCCAGGAGCAAAATGGAAAATGAGGGAGAACCGATGTTGGTGGAAATTCGATGCTCAAGTGAACATTTGAGTCGTAAGAAATTACTCCTCACAATTGTCTCGCTAAAGGTGATGATAATCAATGTAATTGGTTGGTAGAAATAAATTATACAAGAATCTATTAATAACATTGACAAATTGAAACTCTTCGAGCCATCGATTCTTAGTGAGGATCCATCAGAACCATTGTTGCCAACAAGAACTGAATCGATAGTAGACCAATAGGAAGAGATACTAGAAGGCACTAACTGGCAAAGGAAGGATTGTGAAACCCGAAGAGGATCGTGGGAACTAATGCAGATTAGGTTAAAAGGGAAGGTGCCAGGCAAGTGACTCAAGTCGACATGGGATCATCCTTCGATTCAATCTGTTCAAAAATGAAAATTACATAAAATATGACAATCTAATTTATATATTTATATCTTTATACCATTGATACAATGTTGAAAGGAAAGTTTAGAATGTTTATAGAGAGAGGCAGTTGATGCAGTCTGCTAGTTGTAATAATTGTAGTGATGAACTTAAAGGCTTTGTAGGTTAAATATGCAGGTATCCTCCAAACAATTCGACCACGTCTGGAAACCAAATTCACACTAATTTGACACAAAAACAAGGAAGATAAAAAGGGGAGGTGCAGAGATACAAATATCCAAGGCACAGAGTTAAAAAAATACCAAGATGTCGATAAGGAGGTACGTAAATGCAGTGAGAAAAAAGGCATCTAAACGCAAGCTGTTCATTGAGCAGAACAATAAGGCATAAGGAAATCAAGGGGGTTTCAGGAGATTTCGAAGGTGGTCTCACACTAACCGGGCAAGGTTAGGCAGTGAACTAAAGAGCAAAGAACATAAAAATTCACCCATAGATCAAGAAATCATTTGCTATATACCATATAATATAAAACCACATAAAAATTAACTAATTACACTTGCGAAATTAGACATGTGTACCTTAAGTGAAGGCGAAGGCTATGCTACTGCTGTCCCACGCTCGTGCTCCATCCGAATCCTGCTTGCCGACCGATGAGACCTCACTGGTACCTCTCAACCAACGCTAGGGGTACTCTTCTTCCCCCTCATCTCCCCGAGCTGCAAAGGGGCTACACACACAATACCAGAGAATGCTAGCTCCTAGCTCACCTCGCAAGGTCGGGCTACCACTCATTACCCAAGCTGGGTATCCCAACTCCCACAAGAGAAAATTCATTCAAGATAAAATTTTGGCAGTGTAACCTTACACAAGCCAAATGTGTCCATACTCCTCCTCCACCATCCTTTTTATAGATTTTTCAAGTGATCAGTTTCTCAAACCCTCATTAGATTCTTTTTTCATTTATTTAATTAGAAAAAACCTCCCACTCACACATGTCGCTCGATCCCCTAGTTGCACCAGAAAATCAATTTATTAATTAATTAAATTTGCATATTTCCCTCACCCACTTAAAAGAGTTCTTAAAAACACTCCTCGATGTCCCATTATTCTCTTACAATTCTTAAATAGCTTATGCCTTACTTAAATCCTAGTTGAGTTCATAAATATAAGGTTCCAAATACTAGATTCCTTACTAAGTTAGACATTCCCCTTTTTCTTCAAGTTTCCCCTTTTCTTTAAGTTTCCCTTTTTCTTCAAGTTTCTCCCTTTTTCTTTTTAACTAAAAATCAGATTTAGCAAGTGTAGACAAAAACTACCATTTACCCTTTTAATAAATTTAATCCTTCATTATAAATTTTTCTTTAATAATTAAAGTTTGAATTTCTTACCCCCCTTCTTGTTACATGTCTATTTAGTTTTTCTTTGTTCACATGTTCTACTTAGACCTAGGTTTTAATTACACTAGGATGGACGGCAATTCTTAAGGGAAAATTTGTTATTAAACTTTACTCATCACATCATTTATTTTAAGGTCAACCCTGTCTTAAGGAGGGATAGTTTTCTAGGCACTATGTTTATTAACTTAACATAGTTAAAATCACAATGTGCCCTTCAGGACGCACTACGTTCTTGTAATGCTCCAAAGCCAAGATGCCAAGAACATTGTGTTTTTCATGAATTTTTTACTGTTTTCTGGTTGTGGCATTTCGTCAAACACTTTGTTGATTTGGTCTTTTAGGTTGCACTAAGGTTTAATATGATGATTTATATGTGTGTTTGCAGCAATAACCAAGAAGATATAGCAATGGAACATACCTCAACCAAATGCAAGATCAACAACACAAGAGAAAACTCAAAATACCTCAGATATGATATTATTCATAAAAAAGAAGACCTTGATACAATGGATCTACAGATCTGGTACAATATAGCTAATAGATCATAAAAAAATGAGGATAACTCTCAATCAAGATCAAGAAGAGAATATACAAGCCTCCAAAGGCCACCTGGCTACAATAGATGAATAACAAGATGAGATATGGGCCTTCTGAAGTGCCAAACCCAAAAACTAGATAAGTCGCACCCTGCTGGAAAGATGAATACCGTCAACAATTCATCCCTCTCCCTCCTTAGCACCAATAGCAAAAAAAACACTATATAAATGTAGATCCGATGTCTAGGAACAAGATAGGATAGATCCCTAGCTGAAGAATGAAGCTTGGGCCTTCTCCAAGAGTAGATTCACTCCAAGATTGCGCCCCTCCTCTTGGAGAACTCGTCCCACTCTCCAAACAAATCAATGCTCCATCAAAATACTTCCTGGATGGGCCAAGAAGGACACTATGGTCTCTCCCAAGATAACCTAGTTACTGGAATCTCCAAAAACCTTTCTCCTTGGCCTGAACGAACTGATCTAGCTCCACAAATGCGCCCCTGTTGCTGGAAATCCTCAATGGTGCACCCTCTCTCTCTCTCTGTACCTGTGGCTGGTGTAGAATCCTTTTGAAACTACATAGATATGATGTAGAATGGTGAGGGAGGAATATTTCACCTTCGTGACAAATCTTGGACCAAGTTGGGTGGGATCTTTCACCACCGAGATTATCTCTAGGGTTTATTAAGACAAAACCCTCAAAACTCCCAAGTGCATGGGCTCACTAGCTAGAAGCCTAATATCAAAATGATAATCAACATGAATGAGAGAATAGAGGCCCCTATCTCTCTTTTATCCTCCCTTCTCACTTTTCTCTCCAAAGTGACTTTTCTTTATTTAATTATTAATTAATTAATTAAATCAATTTAATTAATTAATTAACCTTTTTACCTCTGAAAAGTACCTTATCTCTCCTTGTGGCTTTCCTAGCCACTGAAAGTCACTTGTCATCATCCTATCATGTAGTGTTGTTCCTCCCAATTCCAATGATATATTACACTAAGAGGTTCCTCCAAGTATTATGACCAATATGACCTCCTTAGTGAATTTAATTAAAATATAGCCCAAAATAACTCAAAATCACGGAAATCGTCGAAATGCAACGGAACCAAAGCCAAGTTGTGCAGAATGGATCATGATGATGAAATAAGATGAGCGATGCAAGTTGAACCCCAAAATACCCCTCAATATTCCATGTACTCACTATAACCTCCATCTGGCTACTCTGATCATCATAACACTCTGTAATATAACGATGTCCCAAAGTGGGGACATTACAGTCCTCTCTGCTAGAATATTGATTGTCCTTAAGAAATAATTGAACCCATCCAGATATATTACCAAGGTCCCATGTCCACCTGTGGTACACATAGTAGGTTCCATCCAAAGATGATGTATCACGCACTTTGGCCCCTGCGTCCCATATCAGGATGTGAACTGTAATAGCTTGTGAAGCATGATCCTGAATAATATCAACACCAAGAGTCTCCTGCACATGACACATGGCCTCATCCTGGAATGAGTCCATCCTCTGAGTCCATATCAAGACCAACAAGGTCTCCATCAACTTCACATGTTGCAGCCATCATGAGGTACTGCAAGACCTCCATGAGACACCCTCAAGTGATGTGCTCTTCTCAACATTGAAGCTCACTGGAAAGTCAAAATAACTTTACCTTGCAAGGGTCCACTCACCTCTATCAGTCAGTGCAATGCTCAACCTTGCAATCCTCGGGTCCCATGCTAGTCTCTGCCAAAGATCACCACATTGGCGCTGCACTACTCTGACTATGATTGTCTACTCCCTGTATACATATTTGATCCCCCACTCCTGGTTCCTCAAGCTCGAATACTTGTGGAAAATGGACCTATTGTCCAAAATTTGCATCTGTAAAAGAATCTATGTGGAAGTAGTACCTGCCCAACCATGTCCATGCTCGATCATGATGATCAAAAGGGAGAAACTGTCTCACTCCATAGAACAAGCCCCTCCAAGCCCACTCAAAACCAACCCAAAGTTAAGTATGTGTCTCTCTGATGCAACCTGGGTCATCATAAAGTGAAACAACCTATTAACAAGGTGAACTCCTAGATCCCATGCCAAACTTGGAAGTCTATCACTTCCAATCCCTACTAAATGATCTTGTTTCATACTGATCACTGTCAGAATCTCACCGTGCTCATCCTCATGAGAATCTGTATCTGTGTCACCCTCTGAGACATTTGTTATCCCCTGGCCTATGATTCTCACCATCATGCACAAAGTCACAATTGTCTGCCTATGATGATCCACCCCTATCTTGCCGTATGTCGTAAAAGCACTCCTGTCAGGTGGTCTCATCCTACCCACTCTCCATGTCCTCTTCCACTGTCTATCTCGCCTCTACTGCTTTCAATGATAAAAGTGTCGAGAAAAGATAACAGAAACATCTATGGCTCAATGTAGGAACAGAAGGTATCATATGCTTTGGTTAATCCCAAGGATTCAAACAAAAGCTCGTACACCGGTACCCATGGTACATACCTGCTTGTAATCATCACTGAATCCCCATCATCATCATCCCTATGGATGTTTATACTATGAAGGTGATCCCCCAGTACTATGTGCTGCTGCAAAGGAGAGACAACTACATGCTCTACTAAGTGTGTATCCTCCTTGGAAACCAATACACCCCTCTGAATCCCACTGTACATCTATGCATGCCTCTGTGAGCTAGCACTCACCATTGTATGCTCATGTAATATTTGGTATACTCCTGCAACATCATGGATCCTGGGTGTACCACTCGATCAACCTTTACATGAAGGTCAATCGCTCCTGGGACACAAATGGAAGTGTCCTCAAAACTGCCCCTGGCTCTGGAGTCCTCATGTGTATGTGAGTGCTCGACTATCTCAAAGATCCTCATGGAGGGTAGCTCCTGCACCTTTGGATCATAACTCTCCCTACTCATCAGTGATTCTAGTTACTCCTCATGCTCCTCCATCAACTGGTTCTCCTCTGCTAGACCACTAACATCCTCTAGCAATGTGACTGAATGATATATCTGAGCCTCCACTAAGATAGACGTAGTGGATATTTGACGAATCTCCTTGAGAAGCTCCTATGATTTGGACTCTGATTCTTGAAGGGATGTATGTGTGCCTCTCAATAATCCTAGAGTTCTCTCCAACTCATGAGTGATTTTGTCCACCTCCAACTCCTACTCCCTCAAGGCCCTGTGATACATCTCGACAATCCTTAATAGATAGTTTGTGTCCATCAGCAACTGCTGGTAGTTGGTTCTCATCACAGACACTCTCTCCCTAAAGTCATCTATGGAAACTACCCCATCTGAACCATCATGTGCCAACGATTCCCTCCAGCAACAATTGGCCACCAATGCATGTGTATCATCAATGCGCCTAGTGGCTGCCATGATCATGTCCTCACTGACTCTCAACTATCCTGCCAGGTAGCATGACTCATGATCACACTCATGCTGAGGTGTTACCTCATGTCCCTCACTGCTAGTGTCAACACTGGAATCCCCAACAACACTCTCTACAAAATATAAAGCACTAAACTGCCCTATGTCCACTGTGCTACTTGGTCCTCCTGTAAGTGACTGCACATCATCACGAATGACTAACTCCCTCTAAATCATATTATATCATGTATGAGCAGCTATATCCCCATGTGCACTCACCCTGCTACTATCATCTGTGCCTGGATCCCATACATATGTGTCCAAACACGTGCTACAGTCATCCCAACCAATAAGCAGTGCGTCCTCAGCACTACAGGTCGGTCCTGGAAGTAAGTGTCCCATCAATCTGTCAGTCTCCGTAAACTGTTGAACTAATGGAGTCTCTAAAAGAGCTGAATCAATATCCTCATATTGATAGGTATGTATAAGGTCCACTGTCTCCAAGTCATGTCTCTGCTCTTGGGTATGTGGATCCATATGTCCATGGTGTGCATCCCTCACACAAGGCTCCTCCATCATATCTAAAATGCCACTGATATCCTCATGTGTCGTGGCTATAATGGGTGTCTGAAAATATGACAAATGTGTCATGGTCATCATAGGGATCTCATCAGGTCTAGGTGCTAACACGTGTGAACCTCCACTAGTGTCACCACTCTGTTGAAGTGTAAGGTCATCAAAACTATGTGATATGGTTGTTGAAGTACATGTGCTATCATCCAATTGTCCCTCCAATATGCAAGGGTCACTATCCTCCCCAAGCGTGCTAGAATCACTAGCCTCTGTGCAAAAGTCTCTAGCGTAATCGGACTGCTCCAAATAAGCATCTATCTCTGCATCATCACACATTTCATCATCACTATCATAGTGCACCTCAATAATGTGTTTCTTACCTTTACCCCTCCATCTATGATCTGGCTCCCAAGGCACTTTACAACTGTAGAAAAGTTGCTTGCTCCTAATGGGCATGGAGTTACTTTGTGCTTCCTTCCATCTAGTTGTTCTGGTTTTGTATCTCTCTGTTCTGTTGGCCCACTCTATGACCTCATCTTCACTCCACCTACGATTGTTTATGGATATATACTGTTGGAATGTTAACTCAACCCTAAGTCCCTCACTAAGGGTGTAGTATTCCCATTCACAACATACAACCTCTCTAGCAAAATCCTTAATATCCATCTCCACTATATTTCTACATGAGCTAATCCCCACTTGCTGGGAGGATCAACGCTCTGATACCACTGTAATTTTCCCAAGCCAAGATGCCAAGAACATTGCATTTTTCAGGAATTTTTTATTGTTTTCTGGTTGTGGCATTTAATCAAACACTTTGTTCATTTGTTCTTTTAGCTTGCACTAGGGTTTAATATGATGATTTATATGTGTTTTTGCAGCAATAATCAAGAATATATAGCAATTGAATGTACCTCAACCAAATGCAAAATCAACAACATAAGAGAAAACTCAAAATACCTCATATCTGATATTATTCATAAAGAAAAAGACCCTAATACAGTGGATCTGTAGATCTGGTACAATATAGCTAATAGATCATAACAAAATGAGGATAATTCTCAATAAAGATCAATAATAGAAGATAAAAGCCTCCAAAGGCCACGTGGCTACAATAGATGAATAAGAATATGAGATCTAGGCCTTCTGAAGTGCCAAACCCCAAAAATGGATAAGTCACGCCCT
Source organism: Picea mariana (assembly GCA_032191745.1). Classification (NCBI taxonomy): domain Eukaryota; kingdom Viridiplantae; phylum Streptophyta; class Pinopsida; order Pinales; family Pinaceae; genus Picea; species Picea mariana. The sequence goes on from JASDQU010307524.1 coordinate 81,808, forward strand.
GCTGGAAAGCTGAATACCCTCAAAAATTTGACCCTCTCCCTCCTTGGCACCAATAGCAAGCAAAACACTCTAGAAATGTAGATCTGATGTCTAGGAACAAGATAGGATAGATCCCTAGTTGAAGAATGAATATTGGGCCTTCTCCAAGAGTAGATCCACTCCAAGATTGCGCCCCTCCTCTTGGAGAACTCGTCCCACTCTCTAAATAAATCAATGCTCCATCAAAATACTTTCTGGATGGGCCAAGAAGGATACTATGGTCTCTCCCAAGATAACCCAGTTACTGGAATCTCCAAAATCCTTTCTCCTTGGCCAAAACGAATTGATCTAGCTCCACAAATGTGCCCCCCTTGCTGGAAACCCTCAATGGTGCGCCCTCTCTCTCTCTATACCTATGGCTGGTGTAAAATCCTTCTGAAACTACGTAGAATTGATGTAGAATGGTGAGGGAGGAATCTTTCACCTCCGTGACAAAGCTTGGACCAGGTTGGGTGGGATCTTTCACCACCGAGTTGAGCTCTAGGGTTTGTTAAGTCAAAACCTTCAAAACCCCCAAGTGCATGGTCTCACTAGCTAGAAGCCAGATATCAAAATGATAATCAACATGAATGAGAGAATATAGGCCCCTATCTCTCTTTTATCCTCCTTTCTCACCTTGTCTCTCCAAAGTGAATTGTCTTTATTTAATTATTAATTATTTAATTAAATCACTTTAATTAGTTAATTAACCTTTTTACCTCTGAAAATTACCTTTTCTCTCCTTGTGGCTTCCCTGGCCACTGAAATTCACTTGTCATCATCCTATCCTATAGTGTTGTTCCTTTCGATTCCAATGAGTTATTACACTAAGAGGTTCCTTCAAGTATTATGACCAATGTGACCTCCTTAGTGAATTTAATTAACCTATAGCCCAAAATAACTCAAAATCACGGAAATCGTCGGAATGCAATGGAACCAAAACCAAGCTGTGCGGAATGGATCATGATGATGAAATAAGATGAGAGATGCAAGACAGACCCCAAAATACCCCTCAATATTCCCTGTACTCGCTATAACCTCCATCTAGCTACTATGGTCATCATAACACTCTTTAATATAATGTTGTCCCAAAGTGGGGACATTATAGTGCTCCAAGGGTGCCACTCGCCTCTTTCCGTTTTATTTGCGCGATGTGCCCTTCAAGACGCACTATGTTCTCCAAGGGTGTCACTCACCTCTTGATTGAATTTGGTAGACATCAAACCCCTGGAGTCAATTCTCCATCATGTGATCTTGTGGGAGACTAAGGGGCTCTAAGGAATAAGGACCCTACCTTATTGCGTGCCCCTTAGAATCATCGTGAGTGACTGTCGTAGTCTACCCTCATGTCATCATGGGTCTTCTCGAACTAGGTAATCGTTAACCTACAGTTCGAGCCATGATGGGAGGACTAGCAGGCTGTGGCAGGGCTGCTGCCACACCTCTCCCCCAATGTCTCTGCTTGTCGTGCGTGACACCTTTACTCCAAATGTGAGTCTGGTCGACAAGATATCGTTAGCCTGCATCCATCAACGAAACATGTCAGAGATAATAATCAACATCACAATACCTAATCATATGTACATATGTCACATAAACAACATTCAAACCTTAACAGTCCACTCTCTAACTTGATCTGGAGTCCAAGGAGTTTCATTGGTGCCTCGACATCCTCTAACATCTAGAGTCCTGTACACTCAGGAGATCCCAGTCAATAGCACCTGTCAATGTAAATACAACAAAAATAACATATCATCAAATCCACAATATCTCATAATCATAATCCAAACACCCAATAGTATAATGTCCCAGATCACTTGCACGTAAGTGTCCTCAAAGAATAAGTCTGCTCAGGGTGCGCAAGAGCGGGATGTTACATTCTTGTTCTGTGTCAAAAGAAATAGTCATTCGATTGACTAATTCAATAATCTCTAAGGGATTAAATCAATAATAGACTTCAAATGGACTCTTTTCGATTGAACTGTATTGAGATCAGTCATAACTATGTTGGATATACGGGAAAATATCATCCCATGTTCTGTGATGCTTTTTCATTGTGCATATGAAGCAATTATAGCACCATGTGATTTAGAACTTCAGTCTATCCATATTTGTGAGGATGGAATGTTGCCTACATAAATAGTTGTGTGTCAATTTTCTACTAGAGTTTTTTCCAAAAGATGCTAACAAATATCGAGTCATGATTGGTGATTATTGAAGTTGGTAGACCATAGTTCTTCCAAACACGCTCAAAGAAGATTTGAGTAGTTTTCTAAGAAATCGTAGTCTTCTTGTAAATAGGTGTAAGGATAGTCGTTTCAAAAAATATATTAACCACTACTAGAATTGCATCATGTTGGTGCTTGGTGACAGGATATATATTCAAGAAATCCATACAAATGGATTCCCCCGATAAATCTAGAATAGGAAAGGGTGTATACAAACTCTATCAAGGATTTGGTGGCTTGGTGATGGCACATACCACACATGACTTGATATATTTGTCAACATTCAACTTGAGTGAATTCTATAGAAATACTTCTATAGTACCATAATATTCTTTGATACTCCAAAGTGACCTATTGTTTTGATGTAATGTGGATCATAGATAAGATTATGCAACTACTCACCTAGATGTACACAAACTTGTCCTAACTTGTAAAGCAAGTTGTCCTTCAAGCGATAGTCGATGGAAATCAAATTACCTATTTGGATTTTTCAATACACCGAGGAGAAATTAGTTCCATATTCCTAAAATTGAGGCCAATTAATGGTATCATATCCATGCATACTTAACATTAAGAAGGGAAATGATTGGTGGTCGGATAAGAAAATCAATTGGTGCATTGTATTTGCCTTTAAAATGCTTAATCACCAACTAAAATTACTATAGGTAACTAATTCACTTGAGTTGTCCTATAGTTTGTAAAATATACTATGAAGGAGTGAACAATACAGGTTTTTATTTTATATGAATGATCATTTTTTACCTTTAAAGTAATGTCTTGATTTCTTAAGTTCTTGTATAATTTCATACAATTCCCTTTCATAAGTCAAGTACTTACAAACAATATCAATGGATTGTTTGAATAGAATTCTATTAGGTGACCTACTTGAGTGATCACTATGCACATAGCATAATCTGAAGCATTAGTCTCAATTTCAAATGGCCAATGCAAATTAAGTAGCATGAGCAGTGGAGCTATACAAAGCTTTTCCTTAAGCTCTTCAAAAGCTTATTATTGTGTTATTTTCCATTTCAATGTTGTATTTCCACCTCCTTCAGTCAATTGATTCATCAACCATGCAATGTGGTTGAATATTAACACAAATCTACGATAAAAAATTGCTAAACCAATGAAACTCCTTAGTTCATGAATGTTTTTCAAATCGGGCCAATTCTTGATGACTTGAATATTTTCTAGGTCAACTTGAATGCCTTTAGATTTGATCAAATAGCCCAAGTACTTTGTAAGAAAACACTTCTTCAACTTCATGCAAAATTTATGCTACCGAGAGTGTTAAGCACTTGTTGAATGTGTTGTAAATTCTCATCCCATAATCTACTAAAAATGAGGATGCCATTTAAATAAACGAAGACACATTTACCTCCTAAAGATCCAATAAGGTCATTCATATACCTCATGAAATATTCAAGCACATTGATGTGGCCAAGAGGCATGACTATGAATTTAAACAAGCCTCCCTTAGTTTTGGAAGTAGTTTTTCATACATCTAAGGACTCTATAGAGATTTGATGACATCGTAACTTGAGGTTGAGTTTGTTAAATGATTTAGAATCTTTCAAATAATGAAGTTGATTTTCTATTCTACGAAGATGATATTAATTATTTACTAAGATTTTGTTGAGAGCCTTGTTTTTAATGCACATGTGTCATGTTCCATCTTTCTTAGGAACTAAGACCACTGGACTTCCNTTTCTTAGGAACTAAGACCATTGGACTTCCAGAAGGAGAAGAACTAGGTCAAATGTTCCCTTTATGGATCAATGCCTGAATTTGTCTATGGATTTATTTATTCTCTAAAATAGAACTTTTGTAAACAAATGCATTGGTTGATGAAGAGCCATGAACAAGATATATGGATCATTTTACTTGGAAATATAATGGTACTCAAGTTATCTCTTTGAGTATGTACTTGTATTCTTCAAGTACTCTATCGACTTTTTTTTTGTTTTCGTGAGTTGTTGTGAGTGGAGAATTGACTAGTTACTATGATTTTCTCAAAACACAAAGGTTTAATAATTAACAACATGAATTTCTAAGCATGGTTGATAAGATTTTTTACCTCTTTTTCTGAAACTATAGATATTGTTGACTTAGCTTGAAATTTAGGAATTCCATACCACTAATCTTTGATATTGAAAATAAATTTATGTGGTCTAGATTGATAATTGTCATGTCTATCCCATACATATGGCTTTCCAAATAGAACATCAACTATTGAGAGTGGTGTTATGTCACAAATTACTTCATCCTTAAAAGGCTTGATAAAGTAGGCAAGATTGCATTGTTAGGTGATTCTAAGTTCTTTTCCATCTTTCATCTAATTGATGTTGTAAGGATGCATAAGTGGAGTAGTAACAAGGCCCAATTTCTTTATAAGGTCTTTAGAGACAATTTTTTTTTGATTGAAATTGTCCACAATTAGATGTAACGGGTTGTATTTCACCCATATCCATGTATGGAATAGTCATTCACTTTCCTCTTTATCGACCATGGTCAAATTTGATAGGATTCTTGAAGTCAACACCAATAGAGTTGATGATTTTGGATCGAATTCATGATAGCTTTATCCATATTTGTTGCAGTTGGACCTAATTTGGATGTAGATATCTATGTCAAGAATGTCTTATAATATTTTCATTCAAATGAATCATGCCAAGATGAACTATGATAGTCACACTATTTTCTTATAGGATGTTGGATATTGCATCTTCCTTTCTTGAAGAACTTTTTCCCACCTATTTTTTGTGGCATAGTTTGAGTGGATTATTTGAGTTTCCCAAATTCAACAATGATGTAATCTTTTGTTTTGATAGGTTGAAAAATTGCTTTGGTCAAGCAACGCCCTTTCAACTTCATTTTTTCCTCAATACTGATAGTGGAATGATATAATTTTACAAGAGTGACAATAGTGAGGAATTACATTTCATTTTTAATATAAGGAGTTAATCCACTGATATACTTGAAAATAAGTATCTTTTCTTCCCCCTCTTAACAGTAAGTAAATTTCCTAGGCTAAGGAGGCAACTCACAAAGGTAACCAAAAAACCACTTCAGAATTGAAACTAGCCTTTCAGTTCAGAGATGGATCTCCCTTGTTAGTTGGTCTATAAAAAAGGATTTTCTTTGAGGAACAATGGCTATATTTTTGAATCGGTGAAAATATTTTATGGGGTTTGTTGGCAAGAAGAAAGGGATCTATTTGGGCAATGGAGTCAATCTTTGAAATAAAATGAACACATTGTCTAGTAGGTAGAGCTCTCAAGGAAGCAAAGGCTAGGTAAGTGATGAAATTTCAGTTTTTAATTTGTTGTGTAGATGG
>JASDQU010307525.1:32763-70514 GCA_032191745.1 Picea mariana
TTGCCTTATTTGATTAACCAACTCCGTAACACGATATGTAAACTGATCTATTGAATCAGAATCTTTCATTTGCAAGTTTTCAAATTCCCTTCTAAGTGCTTGGAGTTTGGCGAATTTTACCTTGCTAGTGCCTTGATAAGTTGTCTCTAGAATGTCCCATGTTTGCTTGGCTGTAGTGGCTGGTTTAATCCTTCCAACAACTGAATCGTCCAATGCTTGTCCAATTATCTGCAAAGCTCTTTTACTCTTTTGCCTATTTTCAACGAGCTTTTTCTTTTCATCAACACTCAAAATAGACTCATCTTGTGGTTCAGTATAGCCATTCATTACTATATCTGTTAGCTCATATGAATCAAATGTTAATTTCATTCTAAATGTCCAATTATCATAATTTTTCCCAGAAAATGTTGGAATCATGAGCTGCTGAAATGCCATTTTCTTAATCAAGCCCAAAAAAATTTAGCAAAATTTAAGCTATACAATAGCACTCACACAATGGACAACTATTGCTGTAGACTTTCCTCCAAACACATGCAGATGGGCATTTCCTCCACTGACAGTTTATTCAGGCCTTCATTAAATTACACACACCAACCAAAGTAGCAATAAAACACAACCTTTTGTTTATCAAACAAATGACTCTGATAAACTCCACAGTTCTTTCATTGAAGAAATATTCGTCCAGAGATTGCATACAGTTGCCTATAGCTTTTGTTTTGAAATGAGAAAGCAGAAGGCTATTATAAACGGAGCTTACTCGCACTCGTAATTTGTCTGGTGTTCCTCTCTAATCGAATCTCTCTTTCTCATTTTCACGGAGAAATGGAATCTGGCCTGCGTTCTTTGTAGGGAATCGACCTGGAGCTCCTCTGCATGGGTTTCTCCTGCTGCAGCGTTTCCTTGGACCCTCGACTATCTTCTCCCTGCAATGACAGCAAAAAACATCAACAAAATGGATTTTGACCCACGACACTCTTGAGTGGACGTGGCCTGGTTTTTTTTTTGGGGGGGGGAGACGGTAAGAAGGGAGGCGCACGCCTGTGACCCCTGGTGGGTTCTCTAGTGAATACAGTGGCTATGAAACTCTCAAACTGCAGGCGCGACTACTTCATCTCTTGGTGGATCTTTTCTTCAGAACGGGTCTGCTCTTAGGTTCTCGTAGAAGCTGCGACTTCCTCACCAACTATCACAGCAATTCGCTAACACTCTACAGCTCTCATGAACTCTTACTGGAAGCTGCGGCTTCCTCAACACAATGCACAACAACTCGCTCACCTTTCTCTGATACCACGATGAGTGGGCAGAGGCAAAGAAACAATGAAACGCACAGAAAATGACGATTCTATTGCACACACTTGTTGAATGGTTACAATGCTTTGATTTTATAGAGAGAGGAAACTTCTGGAGCCTCTCGAAACAATCTGGAGTGTCGGTGGAATGTTCTGGAGTGTTTACGACAGGCGGTGGAGGAACAGTAGCGGTGGTTGAGTGGAAGGTTCGGATTTAATGTTGGTAGGTAGAAATTAACATATGCCAACATCTTCTCCATAGACTACAGTGAAGGGCCATAGCATCATGTCAGTCTGCACATATGCATCGCTAAATCACCTTCCAATCAGTCTCTTAACATCGAAAATGGTGTTGTGAGGATTTGTAGCAATTTGATACTTTGCACCATCTCCAACTAGTTTCTCAGAAGGTGTAAAAGAAACCATCCATGTTTATGCAATGTGACAAAAATATGGGACAAATAAATATCTTACATAGATTGCAATGTGTACATAGATTTAAGTTTATTGAATTTAAACTTTGCTTTAATACTGAAGCTTGATTGCAATACACGAACACCAAGGAAAAATTCACATTTAAAAAATTTAATCTTTTACCTAACTGTTAAATTTTAAATTTAAATGAATTTAAATAAATAAAATCACTATATTCTTTATATAATTTCAATTCATTACCATAATCCTTATCATTTTTAGATTCATCTTAGACATTATTGTAATAAATATCATCAGAATCCAACCTGGTGCGAGGTATTCTTCAAACTAAGCATGCCATATATCACTTGATTACTATAATCCTTACAATTTTTACTATAATCCTTTGACTCGTTATTGTAATCAGGATCTCCAGGTATGCCATGAGAGGTAATCTTCAAACCAAGCATGCCAAGGTCACTCATATATAACCATGTATCAGCCATGATAAAATAAAACTATCCATTCATTCTGACCTTCAAAATATAGATTGCAAACTGAATTCATGCATGGAGTCTTTGAGAAACATATGTATCAAAGCAGTCACAGTGCATTTGATTGTATGAACTTTGAAGTCATGTATAGGTGAAATATTCTAGCTCATGTTATTGTATTTACATAGATTGATCTAGTGCCTGTTAACATCTTGATAAGAATGCAGTCAGTATGGTGGAGGAGGAGGATGGTGGAACCAAGGAGGCAGCCTTAAATAGAGATCACTCAGTTCAGCACATAATTTCGGTTTCTTTAATGGTCTCAAGGCCAATGCCACAATGTGCTGAAAGCTACTGCCATTAACAAAGGAGATGCTCTTCTCTGTGGTGATATTACAACTCGTATCAGGGCTGCTCCTCACCTGGGCTTTGCATACATACTGTTCATGACAGTCATCTAAATTCACATAGAACCATCCGTTTGAATCGGTCACTGCTTCAGAGTATAGTACTTGGTTGCCACTGTTGTTTCTGCACTGAATGCCCACCCTGGCTCCTGTATTAACAAAGCTATGATCAGCCTTGGATCAAAATGTGATCTAGATGTTAGTACAAACCCATCTTGCCATTAGCTTTTTAATCAAAATCCGATCAACAAAAACTATATATTAGTGCAAATTGATGAGAAAGTAAGAATTATAGTTTGCGTCTTGCCTTGTATGAAGTTACTAAATAGGGTTACGCGCCCAGCAGAGCATAGATCGCAGTATACACGACCTCTCACAACGAGTCTTTCACCTTGTTTATCCTGATCGAGTGGGGTGATCATGTAGGCATGAGAAAACCCTAGCAGGAACAAAGTTAAGCAAGCAAAAACCCAATACAGAACATGAATATTCTGAGCCATTTTCATCTCGACGAGGTTCGAGGGACAGGTATTTGAGATAGCTCGGTCTGTTGTATTTATATATTTAACCAGAGGAGAAACGGTGATTGTATGGAAAGTTGAAACCCCCGTCGATGCGGCATCCCATTAATTGACAAGCGTCGAAGCATTCAATGCTTAAACCAGCTACAACTACAGAAGCTGACAGCTGAGCAGTTCAGGGCAGTAACGCCCCAATTGAAATCTGATGCGCGCAGGGTCGGTTACTCATGAGAAACCAGGAATAGGGATATCCGATGTTAGTGAAACGCCTCTTTAATGTGTGGCTGATGGAAACAGAATGAGTCTGGACGGGCTCATCCACCAAGACAGTAATAAACATGATGAGACTCAACATGCCCCACACGTCTAAGGTTGGGCAGACAAGAGGTATTGAAGCCATGGATTTAATGTTCTCCAAGGTAGGTGGGATAATGATCACTCAGTTCTCAGTCAGGCGAGAGGACAACGGTCTCCTTTACATTTCTCACCTCATGTTGGTTTTCGATCTGATTTTCTCTCTGTTGTTTCTTATTCAGTTGAGTCTCCTCATAGCTCTAATTTTGGTTGAATGTATCCTTGTCTTCTCTAGATATGGCGGACCTATTTTCCAACTTGAATTTATAAGAATTAAATTTTATGGTTAAAGCATTGGCCTTGCATCTTTTCTCTCAATCTTCTCTCAACCTTAGTCTTGGCTCTCAAATAGATTTCTAGTTTTATTTATGCTCTTTGTATGACCTTCAGTTACTTTGTACTTATCCTATTGGTGTTCAATTTGATTTTTTTTGGGAAAGAGCTCTCTCCCCTAACCCTATGGGAAGTGGTACTGAATTTCTCCTTAACTTCTCTATAAGTCTCGTTTCAGAGGCCCCACTACCTGTCAACAGAGATCACTTCACTTGGCGCCTCATTAATCTTCATTCTTTTATTTTTATTCAAGTTTGAAGGCCAATCAATTCTCAAGGCCAATCGCCAATCAATTCTCAACACCATTTTCATCAATTCATTTGCACACTGTCTTAATTTATTTGAGCTAAGGGGAAATTAGAAAACATGGATTGCTAATAGATAGAACATACAACACAACAATATCGATCTTATTCCATTGAAGAAATCATTACATATATATTATAAGAGTAGGTTTAAGAGACTCCTATATAAACGGATCTGAACTGCCGGTGAATCTACTTGTAACAACATTACTTGATTTTCTTCATTATTCTCTAACACTCCCCCTTAATGGAGAAATGGATTTTCTACCACACCTTTAATGCTTACATTACAAATTACAATACAACACAAAAGATTACAACACTAGAACTTTCGTCTGTATGTCTGATCTGGTCTTTCTTAGCACTGAAACTCACTCTGCAATCACCCGGTTTCTGCTCTTTCTTCTTCACACATTCGAGCTTCCCACTGACACATTTAAAGTCAAAATGCTTCTGACCATCTTTGACTTTCTCTGTGAAACTGATGCTTCTTGACCTCCCGAAGGATAGTCTCGACACTGAACCATTTTATTGATACACTTCCATCTGTGAAATTCCCCCGAAGAGCAAATTTCGACAGTTATATAGGACAGCGATCTAAGTACGAAATGTTTTCAGCAATCAATTAAACAACTGACCTTGCATAAAATAATAACCTGTAACTGACACTCCCGGAGCACGACGGATCGCATCAGCTTAGAACAAACTTCGACATAATTGAATTAGCGATCTGTTCTCACACAGTGGAGAACCACCAATTTGAATTATGTTGGTCTATTCAATAATTGGCCTTCTTTAACCACATCTACAACAAATTACACACCACACATATAAAAATATATATTAAAAAAAAACAACAAAGAAAACCATCTACGGTGGCTTCCAGACAGTTATAATCTTTTGGTCCTGTTCAAAATATTCTGTAGCGTTTCCTCGCTTTTCTCCCATCAACCCAGATCGGATGCCTTTCCTCGCCTCTCTATATAGCCATGCGCAGATCTGCTCTCTACCCGAGAGAGAAACAATGGTGCCAGCAAATCTCTCCTCCTCTCCACATTACATTACATGGCAGTCAGCAACATCAGTCTTTTTGTCTCACGGTAGATGCAATGCAATTATGCGACTCTCTCTTCCACGCTGGCTCGTGCTCTTTCACGCCGGTTCAGCTATATCATTTCCCGCTGGTTTAGATTTAACACACAACAGTCCATTACCTCTATAATATTAGATTTCAGCTCTTCCGCCTGCACAAATGAAACAGCGGCCTCAGTGTTCGATCCCAGCGTTCAGCGATTCCATAGAAATCTCAACAACAATCTCTCCTCGATCTGCAGCAGCGATGAACGTCTGCAACAATACAGTGATCAATTGGTCTCTCTCTCTCCTCGGTCTGAATAGCAAACAACACGCACAGATATTAACAAGATATATTCGATCTTCGGCGATTTCTCAAATGCATGGCAATGCAACCCTCCTCCAACAGCAATGATCTCTGCAAATAAAAAAAATGGCACCACAACGATTTCTGTGCACAGCGATCTCTTCTGAGCAGTCTCCTTACGCGGTGGCTCCACTCGAAAACATACAAAAAATAATAAACTCACTCAAAACACACTACCACACAAATGTACAGCAAATCAGCTCCAATGCCTATCGCATCTTCCTAGGCATTCCCGTAAGGGATTAAGCCCAGCGAGGCTCTGAAACCAAATTAGAAAACATGGATTGCTAACAGATAGAACATACAACACAACAATATCGATCTTATTCCATTGAAGAAATCATTACATATATATTATAAGAGTAGGTTTAAGAGACTCCTATATAAACGGATCTGAACTGCCGGTGAATCTACTTGTAACAACATTACTTGATTTTCTCCATTATTCTCTAACAGGGGAATCTTAAGGTTAAGGACTCATGAAGATATAGTAAAATGAAAGAGCCTATATTCTTTTTCTCAATACCAAATTCGATGAATATGCACAATAATGTATGGCACAAATATAAGAAATTATGAACACTCTTTTGCAAGTCAAGCAGTAATTGGGATGTAATTGGTCATCCTTGAGACCGAGAATATTTTTAAAATTTAGTAGAAAACTAAATAAAGATGCACATTCAATGGCTGCCATAGGATCTCAAAGCAGGGGGAAAATATGGATGAGAATAGGATCTCAAAGCAGGGGGAAAATATGGATGAAAACATAGTGGTATAGATGATAGAAGCTATGAACATTGCAGATTAGGAACCAGAATGAGCATGCAATAACACGGACTAGACAAAGCAACAAGTCATCATACTTTTCTTTAGCATATATTTTTTAAATCAATCACTATATTAAGTGTTTTTATAGTATTTACTATAGTAAATATATCTAGAAAAATTTTCCAAAGGACATCAATCAATGTTGTCAAACTCTTACTAGCTACATAGTGAAAATGAGAGTTGGACAACTCCCAAAACACCATGGGATGAGAGAATTTGTCATCTTTGTGACACTAAGTGGGTAGAAGATGAAAAACACTTCCTCTTAGATCCCAATTTAAAAATATTTTTCACATTACCGACCTTCCTAACCTCTTAAGTCATCAAAACTATGATGATCTTGGAAAACTTCTCTTAATATTTTTTTAATATACAAATACAATTTTAAAGAAATTAAAGTAATCTCTTACCTTTTTAAAGTTCAATATATTAATCAGTCTTAATGAATGTTAATCATCATATTTAAATTATAAATTCTATTCAACATATTCAAAAAAATATTATAACCAAATTTTAAAAACTTTACATAAAAATTATTAGAAAAAAAACATAATCAACCAACACTTATTATTTTTATTTTGTTAATTATAAAACATTTAAAAAAAACATAATCAACTAACTCTATAAACACTTATTTTGTAACATAAAATTTAAAAAATATATAATTAATAAAACATTAAAAAAACTTCTTTTATAAGTTTTAAGAAACCATCCCACAAAGTAATCATAGCTATTGATTTTTTTCAACAATAATTTAATCATTAATTTACCAATCTAAACATATTTGACCCTTCAAATTTCATTAAATGCTTGTCACCATTAAATTATATTGGTACTAGAAAAGTGGTATCCATAAATCATTTCCATCCACAACATATAAACTAAAGTGAATATGTATGCTTAAATTAATTTTTTATATATATATTTTTTATTTATAAAAATTAAATTTGGATAGAAAAAATAATACTCTTTCTCACAATTAAATTCAATACAATTAATAACCTATGTTCTAATCACTTGCTAAGTAAAACATCAATAAAAAATAAAAATAAAAACCGTATGCAATAAATACTATACCAATCTCACCATTGAACATTATGTTATTTAATTTAATTAGGTAAATATATGTTTCGTATATGTGAGTTCTAGGTCTCTATGGGACCCTTCATTGCGTTTTACCATCAAATTGCATTGGAGTAAAATCCGTGCTCATTATATTTATTAATTAATTTATATGTAATCATTTAATTTGTGAACGTTGTTATAATAAGTTAATTAAATTGTATGTTAATTAAGTTTAATTAGAGTAATTAAGAGGAGTGTTATTTTTTCTATTCAAAATTAATTTTCACAAATAATATTTTAAGTTTTTTATGAGTATATTGATGTATCGGTTTTAAACTCTAATGAATCTTATTTCCTGATTATCATTTTTAGAATGAGGGGAATGCTTACCTTAAGTACCATCCTTGGAGGGAAATACATAGTGAGATAAGAACATTTTAAAGAGCAATGTGTCATGACCCCATAGGACGCCCAAACGGATCTTGTGATCATTCTTCTCTTGAGGCACTGTGGCACCAGGATGGTTCTCACTTGGTTACTTGACACACCAAGAATACTTCGTCCAAACTATGCCTCTTCACCTAGAGCATATCCATACTCCATTCTAGGCTATCGACATGTCACAATCCTACTCTAGTGCAACTCTTCCTTACTTAGACAATTGTTAACACAGTTTAACACTTAGTCTTTTTTAAGCATTCATCCATGAACATGAGCATTCAAAAGAACAATTGTCGAACAAAAATAAAGACAAACACAAAAATAGTTCAGATGGCACAAACCATGCCTATCACCCAACAAAGTCTGTGTTATTGTTAAGCAGTTACAAATGAGCACTATCGGCTCGGTTTACAACATGGCAGAGTCAAACGAATTGCCTCACCTCACCAAGACACTCAAGAACAGATCCGTCACCACAACACTCTCTATCGCAACTTTCTTAGCAACTCCCTGCGGTGCACCTCAGACGTGCCCACAACTGCATGCTTGTTGTCGTTTTGTTTCTACAAACTTTCACCAAGCTAACATAGATTTTGGTTATGCCTCACACATGCCTCCACAGACCTGCGTTTTCAAACTTCCCCAAAACCTTTCAAAACGTCCAACTCTTGGCTACTTTTCTTCCATCTGCCCAACTTCCCTCAGACTTGCTCTCCAAATCACTTGCCAAAAATTCTCTATCCTCCTTTGGTTGTGCGCCCTTGCTCTTATATGAGATCCAAGGGTCACTTGTGTGAAATGATGCATCTCTTGGGGGTGTTGCACCCCTTCACGAACGCACTCTCAACCAATTCGTTGCGCCCTTCCATGGACCCAGTGTGCCCATCTAAAGTTGGTGTGCTCATCAACCATTCATCTCTTGGACCGACACACCCCATCCTTGGGCACGTGCCCTTTGCCTTGTGTGCTTTTCATGCCGATCGTTGTGACTTCTCGTGAGTGGTCGATGGGGTCATCCAACCTCTTAGGTGTGCCCATATTTCCAAGGGCAGACAATTCCAATCCTTGGGCATGATCCCAAGTCATCTTTCCCTTGCACAAACGCAACCCAAGTCTTTGTCAATCGTTATAAGGAAAGTAAGGTGTCATGTTTCACCATCGTGCGCCAAAGGTGCTCCTGCCCACTCACAAACATATTTGTTTGCTCAACCGATCGCTCCTTTCCTTGTGCTCTTCGTTCGTCCATTGTCGAATCTGCCCATGGAGTACGATGGGAGAGCCCGTGCGCTCAGTGGGTGTCGTGGGAGACCCTTACATCCTCCCCCACTCCAAGTTGTTTTCATTTCTAGAAACATCTGTCGACTTCCATGGTGTCTCTTCCCATCTCTAGATGTCGTCACCGCTCAAAAATTGTTGTGTCTTCAACCACTTTCATCAGGGCAAAACTCCCCTTAGGAAGTTTCATGAGTCTACGAAGTTTGTTGCCTTCAAAAATTTTGTTGCTTCCATACTTCGGTTTGTCTTCCCATGCTTCTATGCGTTGGATCCCCTTGTGACTTAAGATGATTGGGTAGATAATCCAATCGTCACTCCTATATCTCAAGAAATCACATCTTCTCATTCAAACATTTATTTATGTCCGCAATATCGTCATGTTTACAACTCTTTGTACCCTCCAATTTGTCGAGTCACCCACTGCGATCTCAATAGTTTTCGCCAAGGCACCTCCTCAAGGTGCCTCATTGGCCTCGTTTCCTCCCACCGAGACAGTGAGCCAGCGTGTTGTGTCTAGTTTGAAGGTGAAGGAGGATGGTTGGTTGGGCCATCTCCCTCGTCCCCAATCTATCCCAATGTGATCGATGAAGTGTCACCATGGTTCTGCGTCATGTACATAAGCAATGTAATGGTACACTCGAATCGATCTTTCATTCGCACTCTTCCATGAGTCTTTCTAATTCAGGGTCATATGAACATTCACCATGTCCAAGTTCGCTAGAGGAGGAATCGGCCCCTTCCTTGGTTATCTTCCACTAAGGTTGTTGCATCTCCCTCACATCCTCTTGGTCTACGAATGGATTTTGCACCTATTCAATGAACTACTCTAACATCTTCGTTTTTGTGACTTCCTCTAATTTCCATCGCCATTATTTTATCCAAATCTCCACATATCTCTTCAACATCGGCAAGCCTTCGTTCCACTAACATGATCTTCCTTTACTTTTTTGTGTTAGACTTTCCAACCATCGCCCCACATTGTCCAAGTTCATCTCCATAAGGTTGCTTGCTCTGGCTATCCACATTAACCATCTACAAGAAAGACATTTGTGGGCCTCCTTCCTTCCTCGTTATGGTCGGAATCAATCATGGAATTTTTCCTGAGAAAATGGCCAAATTGTTCATGTGAGGAATCAGTGCTACCTTTTCCTTCCTCATGAACTTTTGACCTAACACAAATTCAAAATCGTCCATGGAAACAATAGTGAAACTAGTCTTTCCGCACTAGTCACCAAGCTTCAATGAGATGTCCTTAGCCACACCAAGGATTCTCCCCACACCTACGTTGATTTTCTTGAAGGTTTTTTGTCTCGGTTTAGGCTGCAAATAAATCCTTTGCACCATGCCTTCCCTCACGAATTTATGAGTTGCCCCACTATCCACCATGGCTAACAATGACTTCCCATTGAGTTTGGCCTGCACATAGCAAAGTTTCATCTCATCTTGCTCTTGGCTCTCTGTGGTTTCACCCTCCATGAAAACGTTCAAGACCTGCAAGACTCCAACAAATGGGTTGTCTACCTTCTCCAAATCATTCAAATTTTGCTTGAAGGGACAATTCTTCGCATAGTGATCCTTGGCCAAAATCCAACATGAAATCGACTTCTTCTCTTTCGCTACGTCTATTTTCTTGGCATTGTCTTCGCTTCCCTTGGATGAATTCATTTTTCCTTTGTCCTTCTTCTTTCCCTTCCCTTGTTGTTTCTTCTCACCTTGGGCACCCTCACCATTCCTAGGACCTATCTTCGATTCACCCCGAAATTCCAATAGTTTTTCGTTGCAGTGATCGTTGTTGCAATAGTCTACATGTTCTGTCGTTGTAGATCAGTTTGTGCCCACAGTTGTAGACCATTCATGAAGTAGAAAAATATGTCTTCTTATGACATATCTTTGATATCCAACATGAGCCCTGTGAAATCCTTTATGTAGGCTTGGATCTTACCAGAGTGCTTGAGAGCCAACAATCGATTCCTTGCGATCCATGCTTGGTTCCCTGGACCAAAATGTGCCTTCAAGGCTACCTTCATCTATGCCCAGTTTTCAATCTTCTCAATGGTTCTCCCAACTACCAAGTCTTCCTCTTGATTCCTACACCAAAGCTCAGTGGTTCCTGTTAACAACAACATTGCAAGGTTCACCTTGGCTTCATCTAAACTTCCATTCAACTTTTCCAAGTACTGCTCAATTTCCCAACATAAGTTTTTCAACAACTTAGCATTTTGATTTCCATCATATGGCTTGGGTTCCTTTATATTGATCCTCATCAACATGATAACATAGCTCTATCCATTAGACAAAGCTTGTTTCAATAGTGTGATGGTGTCGTCTTGGTCTCTTAGCTTCTAAGTTACTTCGGCAAGCACATCCTTCGCTGCCTTGAGTCTACTATGAATGTCAATGTTCAAGGTGTCGGTCCTCATATATACAGTTGACTTGCACTCTCGAATGGCATTTTTAAACCCACATGTCATCTTGCTCATCTCAGAATCCATCTAATCAACCTTCTCACCATGCTAGAACAATGTGTTTGTCATCTGCTTGACAGTTCTTTCTAAGGTAGTGATCTGATCCTTCATCTTGTCGGACTTGGGCTACCTCTTGGTGTCATTTCTGTCAACCATGGATGGCCCTCCAAGTATCTTCACTTTATTTGTGATTGGTTTGTCCAAGGCACCCAAGTGTTCATCTCAAGACTCCCTTCAAAATTTTGTGATAAGCTCTACAGTTACTTCTGCAGTTGAGTCTACAACAGTCTTGCATTCTTCCTTTCCCAAGTGCTTTGTTCACCCACGAAACTTTGTGCTTGGCTTGCTCAAGGAGAGTGTCTATTTCTTCCCACAAGTCATAAATTTGTTGAACCCTCACCAATATTGTGCTCAGAGTGCTTTACCAAACAAGTGTGCCCTTTTTCCACAATTGTTACAACTGCAGTAGTGGTGAAGAGCCAAGTTTTCTCTGATACCACTGGTCACAAGCCCACAGGATGCCCAAACGTATCTTGTGATCATTCGTCTCTTGAGGGCATGCAACATCGCGATGGTTCTCACTTGGTTGCTTGACACACCAAGAATACTTCGTCCGAACTACACCTAGAGCATACCCATACTCTGTTATAGGCTATCGATGAGTCACACTCCGACAATTGTTAACACATTTTAACACTTGATCTTATTTATGCATTCATCCATGAACATGAGCATTCAAGAGAACAACTACAGAACAAAAATTAAGACAAACACAGAAATAGTTCAAGAAGCAAAAATTATGTCTAACACTCGGCTAGGTCTTTTCTATTGTGCAACTATTACAAATGAGCACTATCAACTCGGTTTACAACATGGCAGAGTCAAACAACTTGACTCACCTCACCAAGACACTCAAGAATAGATTCTTCACCACAAGACTCTCTATCACAACCATCTTCCCAACTCCCTATTGTGCACCTTAGATGTGCCCACAACCACAGGCTTGTTTTCATTTTTTTTCTGCAGACTTTCACCAAGCTAACATAGATTTTGGTTATGCCTCACACATGCCTCCACAGACCTATGTTTTCAGACTCCCCCAAAACCTTCCAAAACTTCCAACTCTTGGCTACATGTCTTCCATCTTGGAAACTCTACCTTAGTTCGTATCGCAGACTTGCCTCAGACTTTCTCTCCAAATATCTTGCCAAAAATTCTCTATCCTCCTTTGGTTGTGTGCCCTTGCTCTTATAGGAGCTCCAAGGGTCACTTGTGCGAAATGATGTGTCTCTTGGGGGTGTCACACGCCTTTGCAAACCCACTCTCAACCAACTCGTCATGCCCTTCCATGGACCAAACCCACCCATCTAAAGCATGTGCGCCCATCAACGATTCATCTCTTGGACCGGTGGACCCATGTAAATCCCTTGCACCCATCAAACATTCATCTCTTAGACCGGCGAGCCCCATCTTTGAGCGCATGCCCTTTTCCTTGTGCGCTCTTCATGCTAATCATTGTGACTTCTCATGAGCGTGTCGATGGAGCGTCCAACCTCTTCAGTGCTCCCATGTTGTCAAGGGTAGATGATTCCACTCCTTGGTAGTGCGATGGATGTTCTTTCCACCAACCTAAATTTGAATTTGGAATGTTAGGTGGTGCGAGAGCCTCTCCTTAAAATAAACCAGATTAAACATAATCATATTTGATCCCTCTAGATCCATAACCCCAATAGCTGACAACGGGGTTCTACGTTGACTTGGACAGTGTTGTATAACTTCGAGGGTATACATAGATCAAGGAGCCTGTGCCAAATATTCAATGATATTGTAGTTTTGGACAACACGGACATTTGGATTAAATGTCACTTTTTGAATTGCACTCTTGGGTGGGCATAACACTGTGTCAGAAATTGGCTTCTCAATTTGAAAAGGATTGGAAGATGGAGGAGGAGTTGATGTGGAGGGTTGATTGATAGCCTTTCCATTAGCATGATCACCTAGAGGAGTGTCATAAGTATTTTCTCAATTCATTACATTAACAGTCTTAAACATATACACCTTAGAGGTGCTTGAAGAAGTATCCCCATGGTGGGAATGACCTGCATTGCCCCCTTGTGGAGGGGAAGGATTTTGTGCAACCAGATTTTGTTTTTGAACTGGTTGGGAGGTACCTTTCATAAATTTAGCGACAGTTTCATGATGAGGGAAGTCTTTCGTGGAGTGGTCTTCCTCATAGATCATGCAAGGAAACTTAGCCTTCCTAGTTGGTTGAGTATCAACAGTCTCTATAGTATCTTGTTGGTTAGAAGATTTCTTGGATTTACCCTTGTTTTTCTTCTTACCTCTTGGTTTCTTAGATGAAGTGTATTGGACCACATTCACCTCAGATATTTGAGCAGGAGTGGAAGTAGTTTTAGTGTCCTAAATGGAAACTGGTTCCGGAGCAGGTCTTGTCGGATCATTCGATGAACGAGGAGCATGAGGGATCAGATCATAAAGTGTGTCAGAGTGGGAATACACCAAGTCCAAATATTGCGCACGGTTGATAGCCTTCTCCTCGGTAACTACATTTCCCATAGAAATGTCACGAGTGATAAGAGGCAGGAGAGACTTTGTAAACCAATCTGCGAGGAGTTGGTCCAAAATTGGAGGTTTAATCAGTTGTCTTTGTCGTCTTCACTCATGAATATGATCAGATATGTGAGTGTAAGTTGATTTTCGAAGTGAGGTCAAAAGTTTTTTACTGGTCTTGTACTGTATAGGCAACTGAAAATGCATCAGGAAAGCCATGGCAAGATAATTAAAGTCGACAAAGGAGTTACGCGGCAGCTCAATATACCATTTTGTTGTGGCACTTGTAAGTGTTCTTTGAAAAATTCTAAGAAAGATAGAGTAGTCCATCAAAGAGTTGGAAGAACACCATAAATGGAAATTCATAACATGATTTTTAGGATCTTCCCTAGGTTTTCCATCGAATTTCAAGATTTCATACAATAATTTGGCAGGGATGGCAAGCCAAAACGGGGCATGTTGAATGGGATCGTTTGTCAAACGCGACAGATCAAGTATATCTAACGTATCCAAAAATGGTAATTTTCAGTTAGCGTGTGGATACTGGTGATAACCATGTGGCATAGGAACACCAGTAGGACCATATCCAGGCTGAGGTGAGATGGAAAAACTAGATGGTCCTCCCATGTACAATGGTTTATCGGGTTGTCCACCCATGTAAGGCAGTTGTCCTGGTTGTCCTCCTATGTACTATGATTGAACAAATGGACCTCCTACGTATTGATATTGAATTGATGGTCCTCTGATGTATTTTGATTGAAGGGATTGTTGTGTTGGAATCATGGGGTTTACAGATTGATAGGGAAAAGTTCCTTGCTGAGGACTACACGTTGGATTAGATTGACCCCACAAAGGGTTAGAAATTCCTAGAAATGGTTGTCCAGGATGTAGGCCAATGGTAGTAGGGATAGAATAATTTGCAGGAGAGACTTACCCCCAGGCTTATCGATGTTGCAACCACATAGGTTTCCACCCAGTGAAAAATTTCCATCAAGTTGAAGGTTTCCCCCCAGCCAAAGTTTGGCCTCCAATTGAAGATTGACCTCCAATTTAGTGTGAACTCATCCGCGATGTGTGAGATGGAGGCTGAGTAGCTTGTGTGACTATGGTTGTGTGAATGACTTGACTGCTAGACATTTGACCGATGGTACAACCAAATAAATCACTTGGTGTGTGCATGTGTGGAAATATTGAGACAAGAATAATACATGACCCATGTGCGAAGGGATATGTATGCACAAGTGGTTGAGTCGAGGTTACCTGGGTCACCGATGTTTCTAGTAAATAAGAAGCACCAGTAGTATCAACTACAGGAGTTGTTGAAAAAGAGAAATTCCCAAGTCCTTCAAGAAAACCAAACGATGGTGGGTTCATGCCAAAAGATTGTGTAGTGGTTGAACTGGGTGGTAAATTGTAAGAAGAATAGGCATCAATAAATCTTGTGGATGGTGGATTGGTGAGTGGTAGGCCAAGTGGATCAGTAAAAAGAGGATTCACATAATATGCAAGGCTTTGTACGAGGGATGCGACCGATTCTTCGATGTGTTGGCCACTTCTAGGGGCTACGCTCTCGGTCTCAAAAGTTTGATCTTGGATCATTCCCTCGCAAGAAACATTTGGTTGAGGTTCATGAACATCAGGATCCATACCTTGTATACTATCAGATATTCAATCCTAAGGTCGACTACGAAAATCAAATAAACACACTCTAAGAAAAATAAAAGCAATCAGCCAAGCAATAGTTGATTTAAGGATCTTCCAAAGATGGGATGTAAATCCTCAAGTGAAGAAATGAGAAACGGTTACCCCAACCTCCACGCAATAGCCCTTCTCAGTGAAAGAAAACCTCGCTTTCGCAAGATCACCCTCCAAGGGTAATACGAGTGTGATACAGCATCTTCCTCGGGTACCATGGGAATCCCCCCATATTCACCTTTGTAGATACCTAGGAAAGGCCATTAAGGTTACCAACTCACAGTCGGCCTCCAAGTGGGTACAGTCAACAGTCGGGACTGAACGTATGGGCAGGATATCAAAGTCCAAAATTATTCCAAAGGACTGAGGACAAGTGGACCAGTAGACTCCAAAGGACCCCGAACTGATTTAGAGTTCATGAAGTACTGAGAACAAATGAGTCAGTGACACTTCAGGAAGGACCCCTAGTATACGATCTTTCCACTACGATTGGTCAAGCTTTGGAGGGGTAATCTTCACTGCTCTTCTGCACACGACCTCATGTTATCCCCTATGTCAGAGGGAGTTCTTGGCTATGCTTATACGAAAGTTGGATTTGTTCACTCTTTAGTGCTCTACAGTTTGTTTAGTAGTCTTAGACAATTTACTCACTTTTCCTAGTCAAAAGACCCTAATCCTGTGCTATTGTTGGTGTGCTAAAACCAAAAAATGTTCTAATTGATTTTATTAGCATGTGGTTGCTTTTAATGGGTTTTTAACCAATAGGTTCACGGAGATGAAACTAATGATGTGAGAGGGATTCGACTCCAATAGAATGTAAGGGAATGGTATGTAATTCATTCTTTTCAATGAATTCTACATATGGGAAGGAGAAAATTTATATTCTTCTTAACACAAGAAAGCACTCAAAACTATGCAACTTTCAATTTGTGGGATCAAGATGATTCCAAACTACCAAGAAAATGTTTCCAAAAACTGAAATGCACATGCAAAACTAGGTCTTTTTCCATATGTGTATCAAAACAAATTTCCTAAAGAATGCAAGACTTTCTTTGTTCGATTATGTGTGCAAGGAGATATGCAATCTTTTTCACTTCTTAACTTTCAAGAGAAATGAAAGAGATCAATGCTTGATACAATGAAATAGGAGGCAAAAAAGGAATCAAACAAAGTGCACTAAAAAATGATGAGAACTGAAAGAAAACAAGTGTGATATGACTTGTTCAATAAAGGACTCGAAGATGAAAAAGATAAAGAATACAAACACTCGTGAAAATCCTCAAAAATGAGTAGCAAGAAACAACATTCAAGGCTAGGTTGTGGTAAATAAAAGAGTCTTAAACATCAAAAAGTGAGATGTTTCAACGAAGACAAAAAGGGCTCAATACCAAACAACCTTTGCAAACCCTAGTTGATGAAAACTCCTAAACAATCAAGAAATCTGAAAACTTTGTGAGACAAATATCAAAGAACTGAAAGGAAGGATGAACCGAGGGATCTTGTTAACTCAAGGGGATCACAACTAGGAGAAAATTGCAAACTCAAAGAAGGAAATGAAATGAGTGATCGAATGTCAAATTCTCAAGCCAAACAAAGTCAAAGACAATCTAGGATATTCTAGGCTAAATCCTCTCAAAAGCAGATAGAGAAAAGTAGGGCAGAAATAGGCAAAAACACCCAAAAAAGGGGATCGGCGCCCTTGTTACCCAAGGAACAGAGAGCCATGGTGCCCTCTAGTATGCTCAAGGGGAGCACCAGTCGGCTAATGGAACCCCTTAGGAGGCTTAAGGGGAGTGCAAATCAAGCTAATGGCGCCTTGGTGTGAACTGTAGGGGAGTGCCAGTTTCTAAAAAAGCTCAAAAATGGCTTCCACAAGCTCAGACTCAGTAGAGATTCAATCAATGGCTCTGTAAAATATTCAATGAGGAAGAGGGAAGGGTAAATAGATAAGAATGAAGCATCAAACAAGCAATATCTAATCATAAGCAAGGATTCAAGACGAAAACAAGGACAAACTGGTCAAAAATCTTCCCCAGTGGAGTCACCATTTTTCTGTTGTGAGAAATATTACCCTGCGAACAAGCTAAGATCCCCTTTGGGCCAAGACCCCTATCTTTGGTCCAAAGATAGAAGTAAACAAATGGTTTCTAATGTCCCTATATATCTAACTCAATCAATTAAACAAGAGAGAAGAAGAATTTGGTGTACCTTGTTGTGATGTTCGTCCTCGCTGCTCCAATCCTTGGACTTGATCTCTAAGCTTCTGAACGCAACTAAAGTCCTGCAAAGACTAGAAAATGAAATATTTTTCCTACTCTATATGATTAGACAAACCAGATCTATCTATGAAGATTGAAATGACAATAGACAAGCAAATGTAGAACACATGAACTTGAAGGGAATATGCCAAGTTAATATTAATTGGAAAGCCAAAGAAGGCACTTGCAAAGTATGCTTGACGATGCATCAATATTCTCCAATCTATCCTCTTCTAGCCCTTGCATGAATCTTGAAATCAAAATGTTGATGCTTCTCCCAAGATCAAAGGTTTGATATCTGAACAATTAATTAAAATATATACTTATTAGTGCATTGTATTCTTATGAACTCACTAGACGGTGCATGTCATAATATAGAAAGTGAAATTTTTTGAGGAGTCATACACACCAGTGCACATTAATTATAATAACGCATCAGTGTGAACTATTGAGTAAAAACATAATTTTGTAAACAACATAATATAGAATAATATTTATTGTTTCAAAATTTTACAGTGCTCATGTTTAAAATATACATTGGGGCACTAAATATAATGTATGCATTGGTGCGTTAATTTTATTATACGCACTGAGGCTCTAAATATAATGTACGCACCAGTGTTGTTAGTATAATATATTCTCTAGAGTTTAGTAAAAAAAATGGCGCCGACATCTCACCTTGAATATTCGCAATTTCACTACCCTTTGGTGCACATGGTAATACACATATCAGTATGTACTAATTATGCAAGCACCAGGGTGCACACTATATTAAACGCACCAAGACTTAGGATAACTTAAATGCATCTAGGCGCAATATAACTTAAACGCATTGTGGCATCAAAAACAAAAAATCATCGGTGCTTCATATGCAAACAATGTGAAACCGATGTGGAGAAATTATAAGAGCATCGATGCTCTGCGTACAACAAAAAGGTGAATCTAATGCATAATAATTATACAGGCATCGGTGCATTTTTTGTTATATTAATGCACCAATGCAGGTTGGTTAAGAGTGCACCAGTGCATTTTGACAATAAGTGCATCGAAAAAATAATAAATAAATAAATAAATAACCTTCGCTACAACCTCCATCAGACCATTTTTTTTTAGTTATCTGGAACATCCATTAAAACCTCTGCAATCAATAAAGGAGGTTGTAGCAGAGGTTTTTTGAAAATTTTGCCAAATTTTGTAACACTAAAAACTTTTGCAAAAACCTCTGCTTGAAGTTGTTCTCCTTATAGTAACTTAACATAACGCTTACACCATTTAAAATTGAATGCATGCAACATATTAAAAATTATCATGAAACCATTGATAATTTTAATTTTTTGAATGAAAACAACAACATTTAAACACACATAAACATAGAATAAAATGCAACAATTAAACACGATGGCCAAAACACTTATCTTTAACAATATTCACACAATCGGTTGCAGACGATGGACGTTCCAACCAACCATAGACTCTTCTGCTCCAATTATCTCAACCACAGGTCACCCTCGAGCTAGGTCCGTGATTCCACAAGGATGAACATGCTCCTATGGTTGACTAATGTCCACTCTAACAATCCAATACCCAATAAAATCACAATGATGTGACTTCTATAGTTATTCATATTGTTCATCTCTCTTCCTCATCAATCTACACAACCCAAAGCATGCGATTTCTTTCTCTGCACTGCAATCCTTCAAACAATATCCATCCCTTCCAGGGCTCCATCATAAAATAGCCAGGAATCTCTCAACTCAATGCTCCATGAAATTGACTGTAACAAGAGTGCTCACAACAACATGTTATTAGGTAATTTCTCACAAAAATATCATAACAAACATGAAAACCTAATTCTCATCACAATTCATTGCTCCACCAAGTTGTTTTCACACGCAGTATGGCTGTGATTTCTCTTCAACACCAAAACTATGTTACTCTTCTCTTCTTCCAACAGTAAAAATCAACAAACCCCTCCTACATGAATTTCCTTTCCTTTTTTTGCCATGCATGTTGACTCTCATAATTCTTCAAAATGATTGTACTCCACCCATAACTAAGTGAGATGAATTTGTCACTCAACTTTCTTACATGCATTCAATGATACAATTCTCTTCACAATTGTACTAAGCCCATGTACAATATTTACATATTACATTGCTTGACCCTTGATCGTTCATCACATATACAATTATACATTTTTCAAATTCAAAAATCAAAACTTCACTGCTATAATTTTAAATTTAATTTCATTAATTTTGAAAACTAATGTATTTTTCTATTTTATAAATTTATTCAATTACATATTAAAATTATTATCTTATTTACAAAAGCTTTATGAATTATTAGATAAGTTATCGAACTTTCTATATTAGAAAATAAATTAAATTAAATTTCATGAATTAGTCTTGGAAAACACCAATTATATTTTTTTTCTACATTATTCACAATCACAAAATGATTTTATCTTCTTTCCATCGTGGAATTTGCCTCGTTTTTGTAAGTTATTCACTCATCTTAATTTACCTTGTTTCTTCAATCTAGTCACTCGTCTTCAATACCCATCCCTCCTCCATAACACTTTCAATTAAACCTGGGTACCAAAATTGCTTATTCACTCTAGTCGATAACACCTTTAAAAGAATCTATATGAATCAGCTCTTACACTTGCAGAAACAAAACCCTTTACAGTGAAGGGTGTTGGAAGTAATGCTTCCATGATCGTTCCAATAATGCTTGTATTGGAAATCAATTTGAGGTTAGTTTGAGTTTGTTGAAGTTTGTTGAGAAATTATCTCAACAAATGTCTCTGGATATAGAATAAGTTGGATCTGACAACAATATTGTAAATGTATTGGAAAAGTGTGAAGTTTTTTGGTGCACATCTTGATTTCCAATTTGGTATCAAAGCAGGTTGCCACTCTCGGTAACTCCCTCATGGGAGGCCTAGGTGTATGTGAGAGTGGATGTTTTTATTTTCTAGTGTGAAGAGTGTTTTTATTCTTTTATTTTTCTGCATGTTGTTTTGTTGAAGAATATTGCCACCATTTTAAAGGGTCACATGTTGTAGGAAGGAACTGTTTTGTCACCATGGAAGCCATCGAAGCAAACAACTACCCGTCATCCTGTGAAAGAGGAGGACTCATCATTCCAATATTAGAAGGGTTGTAGTAGATGAGCATTGTGATATTGTTGCTCGATCATCAACAACAACACTGTCAATAGAAGACTACTAGCGTTGAAGGAGTTCCCAACGAAGTGAAAGACCTGTCTATTCTTGGAAGGAATCTAAAAAACGTCATAATTGTAGATGACCGCTGGAAATCATTTTATCGATTGTTGGACTGGACACGACATCAAGAAAAAATATCTCTTCAAAGTCTTGTTCTTCTACCTCATATTGGCATGGGTGCAAATCATGATAATCAAAGGAAGTCTCCAATTGTTTGGAAGATCCGACAAGGTTTTTGTTGCCTCTGTGTGTCTAGTTTTTTACCTACTTTGAAGACGGGTTGACCTAGATCTGTTTGTAGTTTCTAGTGACATATTGGAGAACCAACCTCATAGAATGCACACACAAAATTACCATGTTTTGGCATCACATTTTTGGTAGCAATAGCATCACAATTTTAGCGTCACAGTTTAGTAGCGATGAGCAATTACTTTTTCCATCATTGAGCATCATGTTTTGCAGTATAGAACCGTCAAGTCAGTTTAGCAGCGATGAGCAATTACGTTTTTCAGCATTGAGCATCATGTTTTGCAATCAAGAACCGTCATGTCTTGTTGTGAAAGTTATGATCGGATAATGAGGAAAGGAGGCAGCGACTATTTAAATATTAGATATGAGTGTGTTTGATGTTTGTCTTTTGTAAAATTATTTATCACAGAACCAAAAATAATAGGCCAACTATGGACAAACTAACATAATTTAGTGGTTCTTGACGCGAGAGAACCAATAGTTGATTTAGTTATGTCTAAGTGTGTTATATGCTAATGTTATAGGTTATTCTCATGTAGAGGTCAAGTTGTGTAATCAACTTCTGAATATTTTGTATCCAGAGTACTCTCCTACATAACTGATGGATAGTCGAAAGAAAAATATCTAACAAATGGAAGTATTTCCATAGGATGATTCAGTACTTGACAACTTTTCTTGCAGAAGCCCCAACAAACCAAGTATGTCAATATTGTTGATCATTGCAAGTACATCAATGATGGTCAGAAACAATTATATTTTAAATGAATTAAGTGGGATGCTCGAAAGTGTGGAGAAGAAAAAGCGGAAATCGGGAGATTCGGAGTGAATGTAAGTGTTGATGAAGACCATATTTGACAGAAATGATCAAACAAAGATCAATGTTGTAATGAGTGTCATGTAGTTGTAATGTGTGTTTTTTTCATGTAAGCATTAATGGAGGGTGTTGGAAGTAATGCTTCCATGATCGTTCCAATAATGATTGTATTAGAAATTAGTTTAAGATCAATTTGAGTTTGTTGAAGTTTGTTGAGAGATTCTCTCAACAAATGTCTCTAGATATAAAATAAGTTGGATCTGACAACAATATTGTAAATGTATTAATATTGTGAGAATACGTAATAAAAAAGTGTGAAGTTTTTTGGTGTGCATCTTGATTTCCAATTAAGGGAACACCAACTCTCTCAACTCAAGACAAAACCATCCATGTTTATGCACTGTGACAAAAATATGGAACAAATATCTTACATAGATTTAGTTTCATTGCATTTAAACTTTGTTTTAATACTAAAGCTTGATTGCAATAACACCAAGGAAAAAATCACATTTAAAAAATTGAATATTTTACGTAATTGATAAATTTTAAATTTAAATAAATAAAATCACTATAGTCTTTATATAATTTCAATTGATTACCATAATCCTTAGCATTTTTAGATTCATGTTAGACTTACTATTATAATAAATATAAAGAATCCAACCTGGTGCGAGGTATTCTTCAAACTAAGCAAGCCATAATATCACTTGATTACTATAATATTTACGATTATTACTATAATCCTTTGATTCATTATTATAATCAGGATCTCCATGTATGCCATGAGAGGTAATCTTCAAAATGGTAAAATAAAATGCTCCATTCATTATGACCTTCAAAATATACATTGTGAACTGAATTCATGCATGGAATCTATGATAAACATATTTATCAAAGCAGTCATACTGCATTTGATTGTATGAATTTTGAAGTCATGTATATGTGAAATATTGCAACCCACCCATGTTATTGTATTTACATAGATTGATCCGGTTCCTGTTAAGATCTAGATAAGAATGCAGTTAGTATGGTGGAAGTGGAGGAGGATTATGGTGGAACCAAGGAGGCAGCCTTAAATAGAGATCACTTCGTTCAGCACATAATTTCGGTTTCTTTAATGGTCTCAAGGCCAATGCTACAATGTTCTCAAAGCTATTGCCATTAATAAAGGAGATGCTCTTCTATGTGGTGATATTGCAACTTGTATCAGGGTTGCTCCTCACCTGGGCTTTGCATACATGTTGTTTGTTAGCACTAGAAGTCACCTCTGGATTGTAGCAAAGGTAAGCCTGATACCCATCAGTTTGTATGTCACAGGTTGGTTTAAATGGTGGTGGTCAATGGATAAAACTCAGTACTACAATGATGTTACAACACATAACCGAACAAGAAATGCACAGGGAAGTCAGGGCCACATTAACTTCAGCCAATGAGTTGAGTATTAAAGTGAGCAGAGGGAAGACTTGGTGAGAAGAAAAACGAAACTGTTATGGGCATCCAGCTTTCCAACAGCTTCGAGGGGAAAAACTCAGGCTCGATGATGTTCTCGAAACCAAATTTCAGACACTGAAATGTGTCTACAAAGGACACAGTTAAAGCTCCAGTATGATCAAACCTCCATCATCCTGCAACTGCAATAGCTCGAATGGATTCTCCAATTCCGATCCATTCGGTGCGAGAGGGAAAAAGATAACAAGGGGAACTGATTAAAACTAGTCACTATGCTAGTGTAATCAAACCTACATTATAGTAGCATAACAACCCTCAACTGGATCCTCCAATTCTGAGTGTCTTAAAACAGTGTTTACAGAGAGATGGAAAGAAGCTAACTTCTATTAACTGAAAGTCTCAAATCGATTACACAATCAGGCACAACTCTGGTGTTAAAACATATTACAAAATGGGAGCTCTGCTCAACCAAATACCACTACAAAATGACAGAACCCCATACATATACTTAGAAAATTTGTAATCAACAGCAAAGGTGTGATCGATTTCCCATGGCGCAGCGTATTAACAGTCACACTGGGTTGAAACTCCTTTGTCAAACGCAACCTTAACTCAGCATGGGCTTCGCAAGAAATTTTATGATAGGGCGATCTTGGGCAGAAAGCTCTACCTCCCGGCCAGTCCTTTATGGCTTTTCATTCATGGAGTGAGGCGAAACTTCAACCACCTCCTCCCACTTCATTTACTTCTCTGTAGGGATCAGGATAGAGGCCGAGTCGATTTGGCACCTGGAGAACGCGGCGACCCCTTCTCTGTGGCTAACTGGCATTTTGGCCCTTTTTGCGGCTCTTTCTGCTGCTCCACCTGACCTCGGGCTAAGACCATGGGACAAAAATAACCTCCCAAGGTGTTTCAGGACTTCTTCTTTCGGGGATTTTTACTCCCTTTCAAATTTCCTGGTTCCCAAACTCGTGAAACAGTCCTCTATAGCATTTCAAGGATTCTCCCACCAGGAGTTCTCATTCCTCTTCCTCCAAAATCCATGACACCAGATCCTATGAAGTTCTCAAATACTACCACCTGTCCCCAGGGATCGACAACCCAGATCTTCTTTCATCGAACGGCTACAATCGCTCGTCACTCAATGAGCGCTTAAACTCAATTGGCCCCCACTTTCCAACCCTGCTATCTTGTGACCGGGCGCAATGACCGTGGGCCCAACCCAATGGCGCTTTCGCATTTCACGTTTTGGTGATTCCTAATGCAATGGAGGAGTGACCCCCTGTCGTAGAATCATGATAGATGAAATCACGACGGGGCGTAATAATGTGCCACACGTCTATTGCTTGAACGACACAGATTAGCATGGCTATCACTTCAATGTGGGTCCACTGTGACCATGCGCCCCTCGTCTTCATTGGCCCACTCCTTTCAATACGACTATGGGCTATGACCATGGGCCAGGCTCCCGGGGCTTCACATTTCAAGAAGTAAGGCTGTGGGTGCGCTTGCTAACGGAAACCCCGAAATGCCGACTCCCGGGATCACACAATTGGCCGCCACCTGTCCCCCGCTTGGATCAGACGGTGCAAATTAAATCGTGACTTTGGCCATAAGGGACGAGCCCTGGCTCTAAAACTTGGACAACTCCACGGCCCCGGTTTACTCGATGACCGTCGATCTACCTCGATGATAGATCCTCGTCGTTGAAACCAGTCTTTGCCCACTCGCTTGATTTGTGTCACTGGACTGAGCTGCTCGAGTGCTAAGTTTTTATGTGTGTTGTGCTTGGGCACTTCTTGTGCAAACTGGGGATCTGGATAACCTTTTGCCCGTAACAAGAATTGGTGATAACATTTGGATCCATGGGGGATAGAGTCGTCCCTATGATGCTCTAAGATCTCCTTTTGCAGTTCTAGTCACCTTTTGTTGGGCTATGGAGTCGAGCTCAAAACACCCTGCTGAAAATACAGGCCGAAAAGTAAAAACAAAACAAAAACACATGCTCCAAGGAGCTTATTTATGTACAGTCCTAAACTAACAATTTTTTACGCAATGCTAGGTGAAAGATAATTTCCACCATAGCCATTTAAGTAACTTCCTGACTGGAATTTCCTTTACTCTGTCGATGATTGGTAACAGATGATGCAACCGTGACAGCAGAACGGTTACATCCTTCATCTTTTCTCCAAGGGCTGAAGTTGAGATAAAATAGGGCGGCTCCAAGGTATGAAGGAAATGCCACTCCATGTAGTCGTTGACAGGCTCATAGAATGAGTGGCAGATTCTGGAATATTTGTAACGAGCAGCTTTCTCTGCTACACAGCTTCTCACACAAGGATGAATATATCTAGTAGGCACAGGTGGATGAGAAGCTGATGCAAGCTAATTGTTCTCAGACGATGGCTTCTCTCTAACCGGCTCTGAACAGGAGATAAATTGATCCTCCTGTTGCTCCTTTGGTTCTTCTTCTTGGCTCTCCCAAGGGTCAGATTCATAATCATCATAAACAGGACCCATGGGGAAGTTCTGCTCTTCATCATGCTGCTCAGTGATTTCTGCAGGCCAAGGATGGTTGACTTCCTCACAATGTTCTTCATTGGTGAACAGAGGATACAGCTCTGTAGTCTGCTCTTGGAAATCTTGCATATCCAGCTTCATAATCTGATTTGTAGCTGTCATATACAAGTTAGATGCTCCTCTGGTCAACAAACTGTGATGTGGGGCTCTATTGCTCCTCGTCTGAACAATCGTCAAATCTTGGGACAGCAGGAACATCAGGAGTAGAATGCAAGGCCTCTACTGTGACAAAATCTTCAATGCTATCATCATCAGTAGGGCTGTCAAGAACATCCACTTTAGGGACTGGAAAATCCTCTGCGCTTTCTTCAGATTCTAACCTTTCTAGCCGGGCAGAGAGAGATTTTACCAGCTCCATCAGGTCGCCCAGGGCATATTCTTCCTCCATATGGTCCTCATCCTTACAGTATTCATCATCACAACCTTCATAAGACATAGCCATGTCTTTCTCACTGTCCTCACATTCCTCACAACAGTTATGACAGATAAACTCAGAGGAATAATACCTTTGACAATGCTTATTAAAAGATGCATGAAATTCTCCGAGGGAGGAGATGCTGGCAGGGGGTAAGGAGAAATACCACTCACGAGCATCTCCTGCTAATGAGAACATGAACATTTTCAATAATACATCCTCACGATGTATTCCCCACTGATGCATCAGTTCATGAAACTCATGGAGATGCTAAGCAGGGTTGTCCTCTTTACACTCTCTAAATATGGGAAAATAATCGCCCCATTCATTTGGAGTAGGAACAACACTAGGAAAACTAGGAACAACCAAAAAATTAAAAGGAGAAAACCTTCAAGCTGGGATCCTTTCCATTTCAAACCAGTGGAGTCTTCGATCGGTCCTTGAATCATGGATTCGTCGGGTGAATGATGCATAGATTTGAATGTGTCTGGTCTTTGTTCACCATCAAAGGCCAGATCCTAACGTTGTCGTTACCCCAGGGAACTTCTCAAGCTGAGAAAGAAGCTGCTGAAAACTTTCTCGAGAAAGCTCCTTTAGGTCAGCTTTCAGGTGTGCTAAAAGTAGCCACAACTGAAACAGTGAAGTGGAAACATTGGAGTCACCACAGTGGAGTCGCCAGGTGCACAGTTGCAATCTTCGATGTACTAGGTTCTGATGCACCCTCAGAACCAGTAAGCTTTGTCATTCAATCCCAAGGAAAATATTCAATTTCGTCCCCGACAATGGCACCAGAAGTCACCTCTGGATTGCAGTAGAGGTAAGCATGATACCCATCAGTTTGTATGTCATGGGTTGGTTTAAATGGTGGTGGTCGATGGACAAAACTCAGCACTAGAATGATGTTACAACATAGAACCGGACAAGAAATGCACAGGGAAGTTAGGGCCACATTAACTTCATCCAGTGAGTTGAGTTTTAAAGTGATCAGAGGGAAGACTTTGTGAGAAGACAAACGAAACTGCTATGGGCATCCGGCTTTCCAGCAGCTTGGAGGGGAAAAACTCAAGCTCGATGATGTTCTCAAAACCAAATTTCAGACATTGAAATGTGTCTACAAAGGACACATTTACAGTTGCAGTATGATCAAACCTCCATCATCCTGCAACTGCAACATCTTGACTGGATCATCCAATTCTGAGCCATTCAGTGAAAGAGGGAAAAAGATAACAAGGGGAGCTGATTAAAACTAGTCACTATGCTAGTGTAATCAAACCTATATTACAGCAGCATAACAACCCTCAACTGGATCTTCCAATTTCGAGTGTCTTAACACAGTGTTTACAGAGAGATGGAAAGAAGCTGACTTCTATTAACTGAAATCGATTACACAACCAGGCACAACTCTGGTGTTAAAACATATTACAAAATGGGATCTATGCTCAACCAAAGACCACTACAAAATGACAGAACCCTATACATATACTTAGAAAATTCATAATCAACAGCAGAGGTGTGCTCGAGTTTCCATGGAGCAGCGTCTTCTCAGTCAGACTGGGCCAAAACTCCTTTGTCAAATGCAGCCTTAACTCGGCATGGGCTTCGCAAGAAATTTTATGACAGGGTATTCTTGGGCAGAAAGCTCTACCTCCCGGCCAGTCCTTTATGGATTTTCATTCATGGAGTGAGGCGAAAGTTCAACCACCTCCTTCCGCTTCATTTACTTCTCTGCAGGGATCAGGATCGAGGCTGAGTCGATTTGGCACCTAGAGAACGCGACGACCCCTTCTCTGCAGCTAACTGGCATTTTGGCCCTTTTTGCGACTCTTTCTGATGCTCCACTTGACCTTGGGCTAAGACCATGGGACAAAAATAACCTCCCAAGGTGTTTTGGGACTTCTTCTTTCGGGGATTTTTAGTCCCCCTGTCTTCAAATTTCCTGGTGCCCAAACTCGTGAAACGGCCCTCTATAGCATTTCGGGGATTCCCCCACCAGAAGTTCTCATTCCTCTTCCTCCAAAATCTCTAACACCAGATCCTACAAAGTGCTCAAATAATGCCACATGTCCCCAAGGATCGACAGCCCAAATCTTCTTTCATCGGATGGCCACGATCGCTCGTCGCTCAATGAGCTCTTAAACTCAATTGGCCCCCACTTTTCAGCCCTGCTACCTTGTGACCAGGCACAAGGACCATGGTCCCAACCCAATGGCGCTTTTGCATTTCGCGTTTCGGCGATTCCTAATGCAATGGAGGAGCAACCCCCTATCATAGAATCGTGATAGCCGAAATCGCGATGCGGCGTAATAACGCGCCACACATCTATTGCTTGAACGTCCCATATTGGCATTGCTATCACTTCAATGTGGGTCCACCATGGCCATGCACCCCTCGTCTTCATTGGCCCACTCCTTTCAATACAACCATGGGCTATGACCATGGGCTAGGCTCCCGGGGCTTCAAATTTCGGGGCATAAGGCTGTGGGTGCGCTTGCTAACGAAAACCTCGAAATGCCAACTCTCGAGATCGCACAATCGGCCGCCACCTGTCCCCCGCCTGGATCAGATGGCGCAAATTAAATCATGACTTTGGCCATAAGGGACAAGCCATGGCATTAAACCTTGGACAACTCCACGGCCCCGGTTTACCCAATGACTGTCGATCTGCCTCGATGATAGATGCTCGCCGCTCAAACCAGTCTTTGCCCGCTCGCTTGATCTGTGTCACTGGATTGAGCTTCTCGAGTGCTGAGTTTTTCTGTCTGTTGTGCTTGGGCACTTCTTGTGCAAACCGCGGACCTGGATACCCTTTTGCCCATAACAAGAATTGGTGATAACATTGTTCATGATAGCCATCTAAATTCACATAGAACCATCCCTTTGAATCAGTCATTGCTTTAGAGTATAGTATTTGGTTGCCATTGTTGTTTCTGCACTGAATGCCCACCCTGGCTCCTATATTAACAAAGCTACGATCAGACTTGGATCAAAATATGATCTAAACGAAATAGAAATCTAGATGTTAGTACAAACCCATCTTGCCATTAGCTTTTTAATCAAAATCTGATCTACACAAACTATATATTAGTGCAAATTGATGAGAATCTAAGAATTATAGTTTGTGTCTTGCCTTGTATGAAGTTACTAAATAGGGTTCTGCGCCCAACAGAGCATAGATCGTAGTATACACGACCTCTCACAACGAGTCTTTCACCTTGTTTATCCTGATCGAGTGGGGTGATCATGTCAGCATGAGAAAACCCTAGCAGGAACAAAGTTAAGCAAGCAAAAACCCAATACAAAACATGAATATTCTGAGCCATTTTCATCTCGACGAGGTTCGAGGGACAGGTATTTGAGATAGCCCAATTTGTTGTATTTACCTATTTAACCAGAGGAGAAACAGTGATTGTATGGAAAGTTGAAACCCCCATCGATGCAGCATCCCATTAATTGACAAGCATCGAAGCATTCAATGCTTAAACCAACTACAACTACAGAAGCTGACAAATGAGCAATTCAGGGCAGTAATGCCCCAATTGAAATCTAATGCGCACAGGGTCGTTACTCATTTTGTGCTGCTAGGAGAAACCAGGAAGTGGTGTTGAATTTCTCCTTACCTCCTCTATAAGTCTCATTCCATTGGCCCCACTACCTATTAAGAGAGATCACTTCACTTGGCGCCTCATTAATCTTCATGATTTTATTTTTATTCAAGTTTGAAGGCCAATCAATTCTCAACACTATTTTCATCAATTCATTTGCACACTATGGATCATCGTAATTTACTTGAGCTAAGGAGAATCTTAAGATCTCATGAAGATATATTACATGAAAGAGCCTATATTCTTTTTCTCATTACCAAATTCAATGAATATGAACAACAATGTATGGCACAAATATCAGAAATTATGAACACTCTTTTGCAAGTCAAGCAACAATTGGTATGCAATTGGCCATCCTCGAGACTGAGTGAAATCTTCTTTAAAATCTAATAGAAAAACTAAATAAAGATGCACATTCAAACACAGTGGTATAGCAAGGGGAAAATATGGATGAGAACACACTGGTATAGATTATAGAAGCTATGAACATTGCAGATTAGGAACCAGCATGCAACAACACGGGACTAGACAAAGCAACAAGTCATCATACCTTTCATTAAATGCTTACCACGATAAATCATTTCCATCCACAACATATAAACTAAAGTCAATATGTATGCTTAAATTAAATTTGTTTGATGTATATTTTTTTATTTATAAAAATTAAATTTGGATTGAAAAAATAATACTCTTTTTCACAATTAAATCCAATACAATTAACCTATGTTCTAATTACTTGCTAAATAAAACCCTTATATGTCATGATCTCATTGGATAATAGATTTGAGGTCTTATTGCCAACTTTGCTATTCCCAATGCTTTGTATGTTGGCATATCCAAAGTTGTTATCATCTACGATCTTTTTGAATTTGTACTATTCATATTGAAATGTTTAGATATCCAAAGTTTTGAGCATGGATAGTCAGTTTTCATATTACTTTGTCCTCTGAGTAAATTTGTTTTGCATAGTCTCCATTGTTCAAACTATTGTTATTATTATTATTATTATTATTATTATTATTATTATTTATTATTATTATTATTATTATTATTATTATTTATTTATTTTTATTATTATTATTATTATTATTTATTTATTTTTATTATTGCGTACTTGGAGAGGCATTTTCATTATTGTGTACGTAAACATGCCTGTCACACTGCATTCTTTCTTAAATGTTTGCACAGCGCGACGCCCTTCGATGGTGCTGACAGCCTTAAGTGTTTACCTAACAGGCCTCACAGCCTTAAATGTTTACTCAACAAGCATGTTACAATACAATTTCCTCTGATTTTTGGATACAGTGTTGTCTGCAGTGAATTTGTGCAATATTGTTCTTCATTGGCATTATTGGTTCATTGGTTGATGCTTGTTCGTTGGTTCGTTCGATGTTGCTTGTTGTTGTTTGATTCAACTTTGCAAAGTTGAGGTCCTGCAGCTGCAGTTGGACCTCTTGGTGCTTGTTCACTGGTTTGTTGTTTGATGCTTGCTCTTGTTTGCTTCAACTTTGCAAGGTTGGGGTCCTGCATCCGCAATTGGACCTGTTGTTGCAGTTTGCAGGGTTTGGAGTTGTGCTTCTGTCATTCCTTGTTCACGGGTAAGTTTTTGTGTCATGGTTTCGTTGGTATTCCTTGTTTGTTGTTTGCTATTTGCAGCTTGCAAGCAAGAATTTTCAATACTATGAATCCCTGGCTCAAAATCCTGTTGCAGAACATATTTTTGTGTGACTGCTACGACCAGAATCTTGTCCTTGTTATTGAACGTCATTGTTCTATACAGAACCCAACTCTGTCGCAACCATAGTGACATATAAAAAA
Source organism: Picea mariana (assembly GCA_032191745.1). NCBI lineage: Eukaryota > Viridiplantae > Streptophyta > Pinopsida > Pinales > Pinaceae > Picea > Picea mariana. Next base: position 65,076 of record JASDQU010307525.1, read on the forward strand.
TAAAACTCCTCATTTTTCCTGCTCCTGAAAACCATACGTTTTGTGCATTTTTCCCAATGTTCTCCTCATATTTTTTGTTCCTGGAAACCATACGTTTGGTGCATTTTTACCGGTCTGTTCCCTTCCAAAATGTCTTGTTTCACTTTTAATGTCGATGTTGGACACAGAACCCACATCTATTGCACCTACAGTGAAATATAAAAAAGAAAACCAAATGTTCTCCTCATATTTTTTGTTCCTAGAAACCATGTGTTTGGTGCATTTTTTCCAGGTCGTTCCCTTCCAATCACATATGCCAACTTCCACGTCCTGGATATCGTTCTATAACTATTTCAAAAATGGCAATGCAAAGGGGTTTAGAAAATGAATTCGGAGTTGTCACAGGGGGCAAGCATCTGCCGAGTTTATGTCTTGCAAAGCATCTTCTGCCACTGAAAAGATTATAGGATGCACGCGTGGAATAGGTTCAAAAATGATATGCCTTGAATACTCGGTCTTTGTCTTGAGCAAATTTATAGTGCTATTTCATTTGTGTTGTCTCTTTTGTTTGGTTCACTGTTCATTGTGCGTTTATTTGTTTTTCATATGATGTAGTGACTAGGGGGATTGAATTTGACAAGAAGAAGGTTGAAGTATACATAGCGGAATTGGTATGCAGTTACGCACTTATAGTTTTTTTTTTCTTTTTTTTTTTCTCTATTTGCATATACATTGAATATAGCTAAGAAACATCTTGAAAATCACAGCTTAAGAGATGAAACAAGTAATAGATGTTGAGTCCTATGAAATAGATACAGACTCCATTGTACATGAAAACATTGACCAGGTATTGCATAGCAATGGGCTTTTTAGATTGGATGCATTCTCGTATATTGTAGGAGATTGTCTCTTCGATGCATTTCAAGTTCTATTGCATTTTCGTTATTCCTCGACCAACCTGCGCAATGGATTGATAGATTATTTCTTGGGTTGTTTAAAAAATGGCGACGTTGAGGCATTGGAGTCGTATCAATACGAATTGGCATCTGATTTTCTTTGCCAATTGCATGGAATACATGATGTCACTACGTATTTTTCAAAGATGTGCTTGTCTGCATCTGCAATTATGCCTGCACATGAAAGGGGACTTTGGGGAGATACATTTTGTATACGGTGATTGTCCAAGTGGCTGAATACATCAATTGGAATATGGTCATTGACAAGAAAAACAAAATATCTACTATGCAACAAAATTGCATCTAGCGATCCATATTGCATCTTGTTCCATGATGCCAATCCTGTCAGTGGTCATTATGAACCACTACGCTATAGAAAATTATCCATATGCAATCTTGGAGGACCTCATATTTACTTGTCCCTCATTTGCAAAGACCTTGAATCACAATGGAAACGAATTATGCATCGTATACACTGTCATGGCTTGTAGATATAGACAATTGTTGCATCTAGTTGTGAAGATAGTCTATTCACTGCAATTTGCTATTTGGTAGCAACAAAGTTCGATGTGCAATTGTTGCGGCTTTACACTGTACAATCATTTTGCAATACAATTATAGGCGGCAGCCAACAGGTTTTAGTTGCTTGCATCAACACCTTTCACCATATCTCTTAGAAAATATGTCGACAATTGGAAGTTGGCAACAATACCTTGTAAATATGGCACTGCTATATGAGAAAGGAAATGTAGAGGGTAGCAGATTCTGTTTGCAATGGCTATCTATCATATTCAGAGTAAATATCCGGTCGGCCCTGTCGGATGGCACTGTCCATTCATGTTGTATTGATTCAAACTACGATCGAACAATTGACATCATTTCGTTGAAAACAGATGCGCCACATATCCATTATCAACCTTTAATGAGAAATACTACTAGTTCAGGGTCCACTATCCATGCCACCCAAACCGCATCGAATTTACATACGCATTACATGCTATTTAATGAAAATGAAACTAGTGCCAGTTGTGATGAGGCCATACAGAGCTTAAACAAAAAACATAGGCTAACTTGTCACAACTTGAAAAAGGTCATACGTGAGAAAAAAAATACATTGGTTCCAGTGTCAATGCCACCCAAACCGCATCGAATATGCATAAGCATCGCATGCTATTTAATCCTTCACTTGTCAATGCCACCCAAACCGCATCGAATATAGTTTGTGTCTTGCCGTGTATGAAGTTACTAAATAAGGTTACGCGCCCAGCAGAGCATAGATCGCAGAATACACGACCTCTCACAACGCGTCTTTCACCTTGTTTATCCTGATTGAGTGGGGTGATCAGGTCGGCATGAGAAAACCCTAGCAGGGACAAAGTTAAGCAAGCAAAAACCCAATACAGAACATGAATATTCTGAGCCATTTTCATCTCGACGAGGTTCGAGGGACAGGTATTTGAGATCGCTCGGTTTGTTGTATATATATATTTAACCAGATGAGAAACGGTGATTGGAAAGTTGAAACCCCCGTCGATGCGGCATCCCATTAGTTGACAAGCGTCGAAGCATTCAATGCTTAAACCAGCTACAACTACAGAAGCTGGCAGCTGAGCAGTTCAGGGCAGTAACGCCCTGAACTGCTTAAATCTGATGCGCACAGGGTCGGTTACTCATTTTGTGCTGCCAGGAGAAACCAGGAATAGGGATATACGATGTTAGTGAAACAGCTTTTTAATGTGTGGCTGATTGAAACAGAATGAGTCTGGATGGTCCATGGCGTTGGGGTTCGCCTCTTTTGAATATGAAGAGGGATGTGAAGAATATGGTTGAACCTGAAACCGAAGTGGCCACGTTGATTCATACACTAAGTGTCAATATCCAATTTGGTGGGTTAGAGTTTACTCCAATTTGGCAACACCGGGAAAGTAATCCAGTTTGGTATTTACTCCAATCTGGCCAGACTCGGAAAGTAAAGGGAGTTGTCATTCTATTTAAAGGTGTATTTATATAACGTAGAGTGCTTATTCTAATTTAAAAAATATTTTAATTTATATAATAATTTTTAATAAATATTTTAATTTATATAATAATTTTTAATAACGGGAAGAAGCCTATTTGTAATTATTGGGAGCTTCAGAAAAACACATTCATTGCATAGTTGTTTTGGAAGACTCCAACATAATTGTTAGGTCAGTGCATTATGAGGCTTCAAAGTTTTATGAAACCACCTACTTTCATATTGACAAGTTGATTCAATGGTTAATATGGCAATAAATCTAAAAATGGGGGTGCTCATCAGCCAAGACACAGTAATAAACATGATGAGACTCAACATCCCCCCACATGTCTAAGGTTAAGGTTGGGCATGAGAGGTATTGAAGTCATGGATTTAATCTTCTCCAAGGTAGAGGTATTGAAGTTATGGATTTAATCTTCTCCAAGGTAGGTGGGATAATGATCACTGGTCTCCTCTACATTTCTCACCTCATGTTGGTCTTTGATCTGATTTTCTCTCTATTGTTTCTTATTCAGTTGAGTCTCCTCATAACTTAGATTTTGGTTGAATGTATTTATGTCTTTTCTAGATATGGTGGACCTATTTCCCAACTTGAATTTATAAGAATTATATTTTATGGTTAAAGCATTGGTCTTGCATCCTAGCTCCAGGTTTATCTTTTTTTTCAATCTTCTCTCAACCTTAGTCTTGGCTCTCAAAAAGATTTCTAGTTTCATAACTCGGATTTTGGTTGAATGTATCCTTGTCTTCTCTAGATATGGTAGACCTATTTCCCAACTTGAATTTATAAGAATTAAATTTTATGGTTAAAGCATTGGTCTTGCATCCTAGTTCCAAGTTTATATTTTCTCTCAATCTTCTCTCAACCTTAGTCTTGGCTCTCAAACAGATTTCTAGTTTCATTTATGCTTTTTGTATGACCTTCAGTTACTTTGTACTTATCCTATTGGTGTTCAATTTGATTTTTTGGGAAAGAGCTCTCTCCCCTAAGACTCTAGGAAGTGGTGCTGAATTCACCCTTACCTCCTCTATAAGTCTCGTTCCAGAAGCCACACTACCTGTCAACAAAAATCACTTCACTTGGCACCTCATTAATCTTCATGCTTTTATTTGTATTCAAGTTTGAAGACCAATCAATTCTCATCACCATTTTCATCAATTCATTTGCACACTATGGATCGTCGTAATTTACTTGAGCTAAGGAGAATCTTAAGGTCTCATGAAGATATAGTACAATGAAAGAGCCTATATTCTTTTTCTCTTTACCAAATTCAATAAATATGAACAACAATGTATAGCGCAAATATCAGAAATTATGAACACTCTTTTGCAAGTTAAGCAGCAATTGGCATGCAATTGGCCATCCTCGAGACTAAGTGCAATCTTCTTTAAAATCTAGTAGAAAAAATAAATAAAGATGCACATTTGATAGCTTCCAGCTAGAGGATCTCAAAGCAAGGGGAAAATATGGATGAGAACACAGTGGTATAGATGATAGAAGCTATGAACATTATAGATTAGGAACCAACATGCAACAACACGGGACTAGACAAAACAAGAAGTCATCATGCCTTTCTTTAGCATATGGTTTTTAAATCAATCATTATATTAAGTGTTTTTATAGGATTTACTATAGTAAATACATCTAGAAAAATTTTCCAAAGGATATCAATAATGTTGCCAAACTCTCACGAGCTACATAGTGAAAATGAGGGTTGGACAACTCCCAAAACACCATGGGATGAGAGAATTTGTCACCTTTGTGACATTAAGTGGGTAGAAGATAAAAACACTTCCTCTTGGATTGTCATGCCTATACTCATATTAGATTTCAATTTAAAAATATTTTCCACATTACCGACCTTCCTAACCTCTTAAGCCATCAAAACTATGGTGATCTTGAAAATCTTCTCTCAATACTTTTTAAGTATAAAAATACAATTTTAAAGAAATTAAAGTAATCTCTTACCTTTTTAAGGTTCAATATACCAATCCAATATCATATTTAAATTATAAATTCTATTTAATATATTAAAAAAAATTATAACCAAATTTTAAAAACTTTACATAAAAATTATTGAAAAAAAAACATAATCAACAAACACTTATTTTGTACCATAAAATTAAAAAATAAATTAATTATAAAACATTAAAAAAAAAACATAATCAACGAACTCTATAAACACTTATTTCGTAACATAAAATTTAAAAAATAATAATTATAAAACATTAAAAAACTTGTTTGGTAAGTTTTACGAAACCATCCCACAAAGTAATCATAGCTATTGATTTTTTTTCATCAATAATTTAATCATTAGTTTACCAATCGAAACATATTTCACCCTTCAAATTTCAGTAAATGCTTGTCACCATTAAATCGGTACTAGAAAAGTGGTGTCCATAAATCATTTCCATCCACAACATATAAACTAAAGTGAATCTGTATGCATAAATTATATATATATATATATATATATATATATATAT
>JASDQU010307525.1:70630-99044 GCA_032191745.1 Picea mariana
AAATTTGGATAAGAACAATAATACTCTTTCTCACAATTAAATCCAATCCAATTAACCTATGTTCTAATCACCTGCTAAATAAAACATCAATAAAAAATAAAAATAAAAACCGTATGAAATAAATATTATACTAATCTCACCATCGTATCTTCCAACTTTCCTTCCAAATTAAAAAATGTTATTTAATTTAATTGGGTAAATATATGTTTATTGTATGTGAGTTCTAGGTTTCTATGGGACCCTTCATTGCGTTTTACCATCAAATTGCATTGGATTAAAATCCGTGCTCATTATATTTATTAATTAATGTATATGTAATCATTTAATTTGTGAACATTGTTATAATAGGTTAATTAGATTGTATGTTGATTGAGTTTAATTAGAGTAATTGAGAGGAGTGTTATTTTTTCCATCCAAAATCATTTTAATAAATAATATTTTGAGTTTTTTTTATGAGTATATTGGTGTATCGGCCTTAAACCGTAACGAATATTTTTTCTTGATTATCATCTTTAGAATCAGGGGAATGTTTACCCTAAGTATCATTCTTGGAGGGAAACACATAGTGAGATAAGAACATTTTAAAGAGCAATGTGTCATGACCCCACACAACGCTCAAATGGATCCTATGATCATTCTTCTCTTGAGGCCCTGTGGCACCACGATGGTTCTCACTTGGTTACTTGACACACCAAGAAAACTTCGTCCAGACTATGCCTCTTCACCTAGAGCATATCCATACTCCATTCTAGGCTACCGGCGAGTCATAATCCTACTCTAGTGCAACTCTTGCTTACTTAGACAATTGTTAACATAATTTAACACTTAGTCTTTTTTAAGCATGCATCCATGAACATGAGCATTCAAAAGAACAACTGCGGAACAAAAATAAAGACAAACAAAAAAATAGTTCAAATGGCACAAACCGTGCCTATCACCCGGCTAAGTCTTTGTTATTGTGAAACAGTTACAAATGAGCACTATCGGCTTGATTTACAACATGGCAGAGTCAAATGACTTGCCTCACCTCACCAAGACACTCAAGAACAAATCCGTCACCACAAGAATCTCTATCGCAACTTTCTTTGCAACTGCCTGTGATGCACCTCAAACATGCCAACTGCAGGCTTGTTGTCGTTTTGTTTCTACAAACTTTCACCAAGCTAACATAGATTTCGGTTATGCCTCGCACATGCCTCCACAGACATGCATTTTCAAACTTCCCCAAAACCTTTCAAAACGTCCAACTCTTACCTACTTTTCTTCCATCTTGGCAACTCTGCCTTAGTTCGTTATCATAGACTTCCCTCAGACTTGCTCTCCAAATCTCTAGCCAAAAATTCTCTATCCTCCTTTGGTTGTGCGCCCTTGCTCTTATAGGAGATCCAAGGGTCACTTGTGTGAAATGAAGGATCTCTTGGGGGTGTTTCACCCCTTCGTGAACCCACTCTCAACCAATTCATCGCGCCCTTCCATGGACCCGTTGTGCCCATATAAAGTTGGTGCGCTCATCAACCATTCATCTCTTGGACCGACACGCCCCATCCTTGGGAACGTGACCTTTTCCTTGTGTGCTTTTCATGTCGATCGTTGTGACTTATCGTGAGTGGTCAATGGGGTCATCCAACCTCTCCGGTGTGCCCATGTTGCCAAGGGTAGAAGACTCCACTCCTTGGGAATTCTCCCAAGTCATCTTTCCCTTGCACAAACGCAGCCCAACTCTCTCTCAATCGTTATAAGGAAAGTAAGGTGTGTTCCCCCTTGGTGTCATATGTCACCATCGTGCGCCCAAGGTGCTCTTGCCCACTCACAAACATATTTGTTTACTCAATCGATTGCTCCTTTCCTTGTGCTCTTTGTTCTTCCATCGTCGAATCTGCCCAAGGTGTGCGATGGGAGAGCCCATGCGCTCAGTGGGTGTCATGGGAGACCCTTACATCCTCCAAGTTGTTTTCATCCCTGGAAACATCTGTCGACTTCCATGTTGTCTCTTCCCATCTCTGGATCTCATCACCACTCAATGATTGTTACTTCTTCAACCACTTTCGTCAAGGAAAAACTCCCCTTAGGAAGTTTCATGAGTCTATGAAGTTTTGTTGCCTTCAAAATTGTTGTTGCTTCCATAGTTTGGTCTGTCTTCCCATGCTTATGTGCATTGGATCCCCTTGTGACTTCAGATGATTGGGTAGATAATCCAATCGTCACTCCTATGTCTCAATAAATCACATCTTCTCATTCAAACATTTGTTTATGTCCGCAAGCTCGTCACGTTTACAACTCTTTGTCCCCTCCAATTTGTCGAGTCACCCACTGCGATTTGAATAGTTTTCGCCAAGGCGCCTCATTGGCCTCGTTGCCTCCCATCGAGGTAGTGATCCAGCATGTTGTGTCTAGTTGGAAGGTGAAGGAGGATGGTTGGTTGGGCCATCTCCCTCATCCCCAATCTATCCCAATGTGATCGATGAAATGTCACCATGGTTTTGCGTCATGTACATAAGCAATGGTACACTTGAATTGATCTTTCCTTCACTCTTCCATGATTTGTTCTAGTTCAAGGTCATATGACCATTCACCATGTCCAAGTTCGCTAGAGGAGGAATCGACCCCTTCCTTGGTTATCTTCTACCAAGGTTGTTGCATATCCCTCATGTCCTCTTGGTCTACGAATGGATTTTGCCCCTGTTCAATGAACTACTCTAACATCTTCATTTTTGTGACTTCCTCTAATTTCCATCGCCACTATTTTATCCAAATCTCCACATATCTCTTCAACATCAACAAGCCTTCATTCCACTAACATGATATTCCTTTCAATTTTTTTTGTTAGAATGTCCAACCATCGCCCTACATTGTCCAAGTTCATCTCCATAAGGTTTCTTTCTCTAGCTATCCACATTAACCATCTGCAAGAAAGACATTTGTGGGCCTCCTTCCTTCCTCGTTATCGTTGGAATCAAACATGGAGTTTTTCCTAAGAAAATGGCCAAATTGTTCATGTGAGGAATCAGTGCTACCTTTTCCTTCCTTGTGAACTTTTGTTCTAACACAAATTCAAAATCATTCATGGAAACAACAATGAAACTCGTCTTTCTGCACTAGTCACCAAGCTTCAATGAGATGTCCTTGGCCACACCAAGGACTCTCCCCACACCTACGTTGATTGTCTTGAAGGTTGTTTGTCTTGGTTCAGGCTGCAACCAAAATCTCTGCACCATGCCTTCCCTCACAAAGTTATGAGTTGCCCCACTATCCACCATGGCTAACACTGACTTCCCATTGAGTTCAGCTTGCACATAGAAATGTTTCGTCTCATCTTGCTCTTGGCTCTTTGTGGTTTCATCCTCCATGAAAACATTCAATACCTGCAAGAATCCAACATATGGGTTGTCTTCCTTCTCCAAAGCATTCAACTTTTTCTTCAAGGGACAATTCTTCGCATAGTGCTCCTTGGCCAAAATCCAACATGAAATTGACTTCTTCTCTTTCGCTACGTCTATTTTCTTGGCATTGGCTTCACTTCCCTTGGATGACTTCATTTTTTCTTTGTCCTTCTTCTTCCCATTCCCTTGTTGTTGTTTCTCACCTTGGGCGTCCTCACTATTCCTAGGACCTGTCTTCGATTCACCCCGAAATTCCAATAGTTTTTTTGTTGCGATGATCGTTGTTGCAATAGTCTACATGTTCTATCGTTGTAGCTTACTTTGCACCCATAGTTGTAGACCATTCATGAAGTGGAAAAGTATGTCTTCTTATGACATATCTTTGATATCCAACATGAGCCCTGTGAAATCCTTGATGTAGGCTTGGATCTTACCAGAGTGCTTGAGAGCCAACAATCGATTCCTTGCAATCCATGCTTGGTTCCCTGGACCAAAATGTGACTTTAAGGCTACCTTCATCTATGCCCATTTTTCGATCTTCTCAACGGTTCTCCCAACTACCAAGTCTTCCTCTTGATTCCTCCACCAAAGCTTAGTGGTTCATGTCAAGAACAACATTGCAACATTCACCTTGGCTTCGTCTAAACTTCCATTCAATTGTTCCAAGTACTGCTCAATGTCCCAACAGAAGTTTCCCAACAACTTAGCGTTGTGAGTTCCATCATATGGCTCGGGTTCCTTTATCTTGATCCTCATCGGCATGATAACAGAGCTCTATCCATTAGACAAAGCTCGTTTCAACAGTGCGATGGTGTCATCTTGGTCTCTTAGCTTCTATGTTACTTCGGCAAGTGTGTCCTTCGCTGCCTTGAGTGTACTATGAATATCATTTTTCAAGGTGTCATTCTTCACATATACAGTTGGCTTGCACTCTCAAATGTAATTGTTAAACCCACACCTCATCTTGGCCATCTCAGAATCCATCTGATCAACCTTCTCACCATGCTGGAACAATGCGTTTTTCATCTGCTCGACAGTTCTTTCTAAGGTAGTGATCTGATCCTTCATCTTGTCGGCCTTGGGCTCCCTCTTGGTGTCTTTTTCATCTACCATGGATGGCCCTCCAAGTATCTTCACTTTACTTGCGAAGGGTTTGTATAAGGCACCCAAGTGTTCGTCTCAAGACTCCCTTCAAGATTTTGCGATAAGCTCTACAGTTACTTTTGCAGTTGAGTCTGCGACAGCCGTGTGTTCTTCCTTTCCCAAGTGCTTCATTCACCCTCAGAACTCTATGTTTGGCCTGCTCAAGGAGAGTGCCTATTTCTTCCCACAAGTCATAAATTTCGTCTGTAACTCGTTCCTGTCACAACCCACCAAGTATGCACCTAGGTTGCCTCTACAATGGGTCAGCTTGTCGAACCCTCACCAATATTGTGCCCAGACTGCTTCACCAAACAAGTGCGCCCTCTTCCCACAATTGTTCCAACTACAGTAGTGGTGAAGAGCCAAGTTTTCTCTAATACCACCGGTCACAAGCCCACGGGATGCCCGAACGTATCTTGCGATCATTCATCTCTTGAGGGCATGCAACATCGTGATGGTTTTCACTTGGTTGCTTGGCACACCAAGAATACTTCGTCTAAACTACACCTAGAGCATACCCATACTCTGTTATAGGCTATCGATGAGTCACACTCCGACAATTGTTAACACAGTTTAACATTTAGTCTTATTTATGCATTCATCAATGAACATGAGCATTCAAGAGAACAACTATGGAACAAAAATTAAGACAAGCACAGAAATAGTTCAGGCAACAAAAATTGTGTCTAACACTCAGCTAAGTCTTTGCTATTGTGAAACAGTTACAAATGAGCATTATCAACTCGGTTTACAACATGGCATAGTCAAACAACTCACCTCACCTAACCAAGACACTCAAGAACATATTCTTCACCACAAGACTCTCTATCGCAACCATCTTCCCAACTCCCTATGGTGCAACTTAGATGTGCCCACAACCGCAAGCTTGTTTTCATTTTTTTTCTGCAGACTTTCACCAAGCTAACATAGATTTTGGTTCTGCCTCAGATCCAGGACAAACCATGAATAGGGATATACGATGTTAGTGAAACGCCTCTTTAATGTGTGGTTGATGGAAACATAATGAGTCTGGATGGTCCATGGCATTGGGGTTGGCCTCTTTTAGAATATGAAGAGGGTTGTGAAGAATATAGTTGAGCCTGAAACCGAAGTGGCCACGTTGATTCATACACTAATTTTCAATATCCAATTTGGTGGGTGAGAGTTTACTCCAATTTGGCAACACCGGGAACGTAATCCAGTTTGGTATTTACTCCAATCTAGCCAGACTCGGAAAGTAAAGGGAGTTGTCATTGTATTTAAAGGTGTATTTATATAACGTAGAGTGCTTATTCTAATTTAAAAAATATTTTAATTTATATAATAATTTTTAATAACGGGAAGAAGCCTATTTGTAATTATTGGGGCTAAGGTTAGCGCCAGAAAAACACATTCATTGCATAGTTTGCATAGTTGTTTTGGAAGACTCTAACATAATTGTTAGGTCTATGATTGAGAGGCTTCAAAGTTTTATGAAATCACCTTCTCTTTCATATCCTCTAGAGCCCCAATAGACAAGTTGATTCAATGGCTAATATGGCAATAAATCTAAAAATGGGGGTGCTTTGGGGAAATGGGGTCCTACTACCCAGCTCATTCCTTAATCCTCTCATGCTAATTTAAGGTCCTAACATACCATGTGTCTCTCACATACAGGTTCATCCACCAAGACACAGTAATAAACATGATGAGACTCAACATCCCCCCACACATGTCTAAGGTTGGGCAGACGAGAAGTATTGAAGCCATGGATTTAATCTTCTCCAAGGTAGGTGGGATAATGATCACTCAGTTCTCAGTCAAGCGAGAGTACAACGGTCTCCTCTACATTTCTCACCTCATGTTGGTCTTCGATATGATTTTATCTCTGTTGTTTCTTATTCAATTGAGTCTCCTCATAGCTCAAATTTTGGTTGAATGTATCCCTGTCTTCTCTAGATATGGTGGACATATTTCCCAACTTGAATTTATAAGAATTAAATTTTATGGTTAAAGCATTGGCCTTGCATCCTAGCTCCAGGTTTATCTTTTCTCTCAATCTTCTCTCAACCTTAGTCTTGGCTCTCAAATAGATTTCTAGTTTCATTTATGCTCTTTGTATGACCTTCAATTACTTTGTACTTATCTTATTGGTGTTTAATTTGAAAGATATCTCTCCCCTAAGACTCTGGGAAGTGGTGTTGAATTTCTCCTTACCTCCTCTATGAGTCTCGTTCTAGAGGCCCCACTACCTATCAACAAAGATCACTTCACTTGGCGCCTCATTAATCTTCATGCTTTTATTTTTATTCAAGTTTGAAGGCCAATCAATTCTCAGCACCATTTTCATCAATTCATTTGCACACTATGGATCGTCGTAATTTACTTGAGCTAAGGAGAATCTTAAGGTCTCGTGAAGATATAGTACAATGAAAGAGCCTATATTCTTTTTCTCATTACCAAATTCAATGAATATGAACAACAATCTATGACGTAAATATCGGAAATTATGAACACTCTTTTGCATGTCAAGCAACAATTGGCATGCAATTGGCCATCCTTGAGACTGAGTGCAATCTTCTTTAAAATCTAGTAGAAAATCTAAATAAAGATGCACATTCAATGGCTTCCAGCCAGTGGATCTCAAAGCAAGGGGAAAATATAGATGAGAAAACAGTGGTATAGATGATAGAAGCTATGAACATTGCAGATTAGGAACCAGCATGCAACAACACGAGACTAGACAAAGAAACAAGTCGTCATACCTTTCTTTAGCATATGTTTTTTAAATCAATCACTATATTAGGTTGTTTTATAGGATTTACTATAGTAAATACATCTAGAAAATTTCGCCAAAGAACATCAATCAATGTTGTCAAACTCTCACAAGTCTGCCTATACCCATATTAGATCCCAATTTAAAAATATTTTCCACATTACCGACCTTCCTAACCTCGTAAGTCATCAAAACTATGGTGATCTTGGAAAGTTTCTCTCAATACTTTTTGAGTATAAAAATACAATTTTAAAGAAATTAAAATAATCTCTTACCTTCTTCAATTCCAATATACCAATCGGTCTAGTTAATCATCATATTTAAATTATAAATTCTATTCAACCTATTCAAAAAATTTATAACCAAATTTTAAAAACTTTACATAAGAATTATAAAAAAAAACATAATCAAAACACACTTATTTTGTACTACAAAATTATAAAAAACATAAACACTTATTTTGTATTATAAAATTATAAAATTAAAAGGTAAAATAATTATAAAACATTTTAAATTAAACATAATGAACGAATTCTATAAACACTTATTTTGTAACATAAAATTTAAAAAATATATAATTGATAAAACATTAAAAAAAACTTGTTTTTGTAAGTTTTACGAAACCATCCCACAAAGTAATCATAGCTAGCGATTGATTTTTTTCATCAATAATTTAATCATTAGTTTACCAATCGAAACATATTTCACCCGTCAAATTTCATTAAATGCGTGTCACCATTAAATCGAAAAGTGGTATCCATAAATCATTTACATCCACAACATATAAACTAAAGTGAATATGTATGTTTAAATTTTTTTTTTATTTATAAAAATTAAATTTGGATATAAAAATAACACTCTTTCTCACAATTAAATTCAATTTAATTAACCTATGTTTTAATCACTTGCTAAACAAAGTTGTGTGGCAGCGTAGTCCCTGTCAATGAGGTTATAAAGTAAATTGTGGAAAATGGGGTCGAATTGTAAATGAGAGAAGTGTTCGATGCAAAATGTATATCATGGAAATGTTATGTGCAAAATGTATATCACAGAACATGGGGCATAAAATTTTGTTAACGCTAAGGTGCGACCCCGAGGAGCAAGGTAAATTGTGGAAAACGGGGTCGAATTGTAAATGATAGAAGTGTTCGGTGCAAAATGTATATCACATAAATGTTGTGTGCAACATGTATATCACGGAACATGGGGCATAAAATTTTGTTAGTGCTAAGGCACGACCTCGCGGAGAGATAGGAAACTGCAGCAAAGATGTGGCAAGCAACATGAAGCATGGGTGGTATCCATGCAATAAATGATGCTTGCCATGTAGAGCACCATTTATTTTTTGAAAGTATATAACAAAATACAAATTTGTTCATAGTGGAAGAAAAAATTTGGAAATTTAAATGCATTTGTCATATAGACTGGTGAAAGATAAAAATGTATAAAGACATAAATTTAAAAGGAAATAAGAAAACAGATTTATTTGAAATATGTCAAAAAATAAAAGTTTGTTGCATACTACTGGAAATTTTGAAATATATAAAAAAAATAAAAGTTTGTTACATATTAATGGAAATTTCAATGTTTTTTTCATGTAGACTAGGATTGGGGCTCTCGCGGACCATTAGAGAAATGTGTACAAGAAACAGGACTATAGAAATAAGATAGAGTGCAATACCTGCAAAAAAAATAAATTGAAAGGTATAAGTGTTTGCCTACAAATTTATGTTTAAAAAAGTGGAATAACTGGGTTGATAAACAAAGCACGATGCGATCAGTAGACTTACAGTGATGGTACATATGAGCCCTTTGGCTATTTTCTTGTGGCTGTCGTTTCATTGATGTCGTCGACGGCTGCTCGAATCCTAGTAACTGCTTGTTGCCTTTCGTCGGTGGCCTGCTTCAATTCCCTTTCAAGCCATTCTTCAATGTAGCTTCTCATTGGGGCGACGTTGATCTCATTCCAGATTTTTATGTTGAAAAGATCATTTTCTAATTCCTGGAAGTCGATAGAAAGATTACACAGAGCCTGATGAATTTCCTCATTCTGTACTGAATAGTCGACTAGCCAGTCGTAGACATGAGCTTGATGATATTCAAGGATTTTGTAAAACTTTTCCAGAGACAACACCTTAAACATATCAACCTGTTTATCGAACTCTTGCCTAGTTAAGGGCAAGGAGTTTGCGATTAAGTCGGGGTCTTGGAAGTCGTTGGTCTTTCCGGCTAAGTTTATTCTTGACAGTCTTGTGAATAATTTATCTTTCTTTGATATGGCTTGTTCACATGACTGAACAATGAGATGCAGGTTCTTCACTTTTTCTTTCCAACATGCATTTAATTGACCAATCCGGTTTTTGGATGGAAGATCTTGTTGTCTACTTTTTGTTTCTGTCATATTGTTGACAATGGTGCCAAAAGGAAGAACCGTGTTTAAATAGAAATTGTCTTCATCTTTTAACTCCACCTGCAAATGTTCGAGCAAACTATGTGCCCTGGTTCCAAGGGAAGTGATGGTTTGTGATTTTTTCCATGTCTCGGTAACCAATTCCATTCTTTTCTTGATATTATTCTCCACATGTTCTCTACAAGATGCGAGGAGACTGGAGGATGCTTTTAAGTTGGCTACAGAGATGGCAAGCACGACTATTGCCAAAGGATTGACAAGCAATGGCATAGGAATCAAAGCCTCTTCCAATTCCTTGACCCAGTCATTCAATCTAGCATTCTCGGCCTCGATGCCTCCAATGGAATCATGAAGTGCATCTACGCTCGCCTTGTGAAGTTGACAGATTTGGAACGGCCACATGTTGGCAAGGTCAACCTTTGAACGAGATTTTCTTTCTTTATTTTTTACATCCTTTTTCTCAATTATCAATTTTTTGGACTGGCTGTCAAAAACTGCGCTCTAGAACACGAAGGATTCATCTTCGTCAAAATTTTCAGTATTGGATATGTCCATTGGACGGCTATGTTGGATGGCATCTCCGGGTTGATCAAGGTATCGGAGCATGCTATCCAAATCAGTGTCAAGTTCCATGTTCTCACTTTGAATTTCCGGCTCTTCCGCATGTCCCACATTTTTTTTTCTCTTCTTGTCTACTGGAAGCTTGTGAGAACTATCAATTTTAGAGTGAGGAGGGTCGTTTCTCCTCCTCCATTTGAAAAACTCTGAGTTGCTTTGTTGTTGTGGTGGTCCATTGGAGCGATGCTCCGAGATGTTGTACATTTTGGAGTGTTATTTGTCGATTGAACACTCTTGTCACCAGGGCCTTTCCCCTGTTGCCTGTACAATTTAGTGCAGCTTTGCATTGTGTCTAGGTCGTCGGCATCAGAAGCAGGAGCATTGTCGCCGGTGTCTCTATTTTCAGAGTGTTTTTTGAAAAAACAATCGTCGAGGCCAAGTGTTTGTAAATGTTGTCGAAAAAAATTATCGGGGTCGAACCCTCTTATGCTTTCAGTATATCTCAGGTTGAAGATGCTAGAATGCACTGTGAATTCGTCAGTTTTGTTGACGTTTTTCAACACGAACTCCCCTACTTTCCAAGGGAGAGGAATGAACTATTTTTTTCTCTTCTTTTGTAATAGATGTAACCAATAGTTGCATTGTCGTGCTACTTCTGCAACAAACATTTTGTCCGTAATGTGACATTGAAGGAGAGCAGGTTTTTCCGTGGAGCCAAAAATTCTTATCATAGTGTAATTATCCAAATGTTCAAGTGTCCCCTTCCTTTCCAAAAAATTGGTTGCTTGTTCAGATATGCGAGGAGCATCTTCTCCTAACAACAAAACTTTGAAAACAAACATGAAGCCATTAAAATCCTCATAAAAACAGTGGGAATCCTTGTGCTTTCACAAGGCCTGGTACCAGAACATTACTGGGTCGAATAATCGAATTCCCAGTTGAATTTTTGGACAGAGACAGTTGTGGAAACTGACAGCAATGCGCTATCACAAAAACTAAGTAGGACGACATATAAAATTTCTTTTCCCTTTTGAAGCTTGACAATTGGGAATAGATTTCATGGGAAATTAACTTTCCCCAACCAAAAATGGATTGTTCATTGACTGTGAAATACAAAATATAAAGAGCCATTCGGGAAACAGTTGTTGTGGACTCATGTCTCGTTATTCTTGTAAACAGCCAGGCAATTTCGCGGAATGGATTTCTAAATGAACTAACCTGCAAACTTGTGATATCTTCAGGAACTAGAATCGAGTCTTCCAATAAATGGGGCAAGAGGTCCAACCCGTTATTATGATTTGCTAGGAACTGTTTGCAATCTTCTCCTCTGAACATCAATGTTGGCTCTGACAATCTTAACATCTGGCAGAAGACCTGAGGTGACAAAGAAACAAAAGAGCGGTCTCACAGTGAAATAATTCTTTTATCTAAAATAAATTTATCGGCACACCAAGAGACCAGGTCCTTACAGTAAAAAACCTCAGGGACACAGCCTGCATGAGCAATTCCAAAGGTCCAAATTACTTAGTTCTCTGCGGCAAAGGTTGAGTAATAATAATATGCCCTGGACCACTAGAAGTTCTGGTCCTCGTGCCCAAAGATGTTCATTGTATCTCCACAAAACTGTTGTCGAGCTGATGCCATAGGTTTATGAGAACGTTGGTTTTCTCCAGACGATGGTTGAAATGAACACTTAGAGCCGATAATGTAACTCTCCGCTAAATCTTGGTTAAATGCTTACCAATGGGAAAGCTTCTAGAGTCTTTTGTTGATTAATGACAATCTGTATGGATGGTGCATGATGAACTGTTAGCAGTAAAGCTTACTTATTGCATATTTAGAAATGCGAAGGTGGTGGGTACGACGAAGAGCAATTAAGGATTGGAGGTTTCGTGAATGTGCCAAGGCGACAACGTGCGAACGACATTTCATGATTTTGAAATCAACACTCTGAAGAGATAATATAACCCCCCTCAAATCTTGGTTTAATGCGCATTAATAGGAGATCTCCTCGAGCCTTTCGCCCATCAATGACAATCTATACGGTTCCTGCATGATGAGCTGTTAGAATTAAATGTCAGTAATTGCATATTTAGAAACAAGATATGTATATATATATATATATATATATATATATATATATATATAAACAATTTTTTTTCTTTTATTATAGACAAGTGCAAAGGTCACGGAGACGGGGGAGAGCAACGAATGAATGGAAAGGTCTGAAAAGCGGTCGGACGGTATTCAAAAAAGGGTTATGGGGATACTCAGGAGAGGCCAGTGTTCCACGGTCAAATTTTATGTATCGTAATTTTTGACTGCAAAACGTGTAAAATGGAAGAGAGCATGATGGGCAGTTCAGCGGTCGGTTTGTATATTTGTGTAATTCCGGGAAA
Source organism: Picea mariana (assembly GCA_032191745.1). NCBI lineage: Eukaryota > Viridiplantae > Streptophyta > Pinopsida > Pinales > Pinaceae > Picea > Picea mariana. Next base: position 83,276 of record JASDQU010307525.1, read on the forward strand.
GTGGCTAAGTATGGAATAGGGAAACAGTCGGTCAGACTCATTCTTGGAAGCGAGGATTGAAGTTTTTGTGAACGGACCAACCCGACGACGCCAAATGACATTCCATGATGTTTGAAATTAACGCTTGCTAATTGCATGCCTAGAAATAAGATCTTATATATAATTGGTAATTGTTAGTTTCAAAAGGGTGTGGGCATAGGAAAAAACGATTAGGAGCTGAATATGTATTGAACCTGCCAAACCGACGATCCGCAAAAGAAATTTGAAGAAATGGTGAAGTATGGAAAGCGGACAGACAAGCTTCAAAATGGGGTGACAATAGTTTCACAGAAGACATGAGGACCCGACGGTTAACTTGTGTTTCTCGAAATTTTTCAGTGCAAAATGTATACCACGGAAGAGGGCATGATAGGTAGACCGTAATATGGAAGAGGGTATGATCTGAGTCCGGTTGTAAATTTGTATATCGCGGAAGTGATGGTACTATTCGCAGGTCATGGAACAATAGAAGTCCAATCTAGAGCCCGCCTACCGGGAATCCGCGATCGAAGAAGTGTCTAGGTATGGAATGGGGAAGCAGTCGGTCGATGTTGCGATATAAGAGCACGAGTGCAAGAGTGAACCCGCAAGTCCACCCACGCGCGCAGCCAGAGATTTTTGAAAAAACGAATAAGTGACAAGAAAGATAAAGTTCAGGGAAAAGAGAAACGAATATTTGGCTAAGTATAGAAGACAGAAAATAAGAGCCAATATATTCACATCTGTAACAGATATCCCATTTTCCTGCCAAGATATATGCTTGGAAAGTGTTGGAGCATAACCCTAACTTACATTATTGTATACCTAGCTTAGACTCCTAGATCTTGGTTAATACTTTCCATCACACTTTATTTCACCTAATTTGGCCACATAGAGAAGAAGGGTGCCTCATCCCTAGATTTTAGGGAAAACTATTATTTTTAGATCAAGACTCAACTCCCGATTTTTGGTTTTCTTGATTTTCTTGATTTATTCTTGATTTATTCCAACTCCCCCATGCAAAAACTCATCCATTATTGGGGAATGCACACCTCCTCTTTGAGTGAGAGATTTGTTCCTTAATTAATGATTTTTGCCTTTACTATTATTAGTAACTACTATTTCGGGTCAGTTAAGTGAGTTGGAACTGTTTCTCTTGTCAGTTAAGTGAACTTAAGTGAGATAATGCGCACCACTTGACTCTTGTGGACATTAATGAGTGTGTTACATGTGTATTTAGTGGTCTAGGTCAAACTATGTGGTCTTCCTTAGCCTATGACACCTATTTTAGCTTTTTCTAGCTTTTTTGACTAGAATTTCTATGTTGGAAATTCTATATATTCACCTCCTCTCTTCTTTTTGAGGTTGGTTTCTCATGTATATTCATTTTTTATTAATATAATTCTCTGATTTATGGAGCAAAAACTTTCTCTCATCTCTTGAATATCAGCTAATTATATGTGTTTAATTTAACTAGAATTCTAGATCTATTGGGGTTTCTGCAGGAATTCTACTTGGTATCAAAGCTAGATTGAATCTAGTGGATTGTACACGGTTTTATTTGAAGGTATAAATCATCAGGAGGTGCATCAAGAAGTAATGGATCATCTCTCTCAGCCCACAAAACTCATTCTAAATCCTTTCAATTACTTCGAATGGAAGACAGAGATCTCTATGCTCCTCCGAAGCAAAGGGCTTTATAGGGTAACAATGGGAACAGAGAAAGAACTGACTGCTACAGTTGAGAAGATCAAGTATTTCAATAAATTAGATGAAGCAATTGGGCTGATATGCCTATCAATTTCCAGATATCTCCTCTTTCATGTCAGTGGAGCCACTACTCCCGATGTGGTCTGGACCACATTGGAAGGACTATTCGGCAAGCAGGATGCAATGAGAGTGCATTAACTGGAGAATGAACTCATATCCCTAAGTCCAATTCATTTCAGCAACCTGCAAGAATTCTTCACCAAGTTCAAATCTCTCCTCGTTGAACTTAATGCATGTGCAGTCAAGAAAGAGGAAGATCAGCTCATCCTTTCAATTCTCTCAAAATTAGGCCCTGAATATTATGTATTTGTATCGTCTTTTCAAGCATCTAAATTGACTCAAGAAACATGAAAAATGCCTCCATTGAATGATTTCATTGTATCATTGACTCAAGAGCAAGCTAAGTTAGTCCAAATGGGTGCCATCAAGCGTTCCAAGAACCAAGCACTTGTGGCTATTGATGCTCCAAAGAGCAGTGGAAAAGACAAGCAAAAAGGAAAGGGTAAATTTCCTAAATCGAAGAAGGAGAGATCCGCACAATCTTCATAGAACTCTTCTGAGCCTAAGGTTAAGAAGAAGAAGAAGAAGGAAAGAACACTTTGCAGTTACTGTTCCAAAGTTTTTCATCCCGAATAAAATTGCATGAGGAAGACTATCGATGAGATGGCTAAGCAATTGTAGCAGCACAATCTCATGGTGCCCGAAAATGCAAAGAAGAAAGATGATAACAGAAAGGGAAGGAGAACACGAGATGGTCATGCTTTAATGGTTGTCACATCCACTCCATCAGCTTGGATCCTTGATTCAAGTGCATCGAACCATATGGCTGCATCAAAAGATGAATTTTCCTCCATCGAANCTTCTCCGCACACCTTTGCGGGTGTGGAGAAGGAATTGTTGATCTTGAAGGGGGATGCTTCACAAATGTGCTTCATGTTCCCTTGTTGTCCACAAATATTCTCTAGATATATCAGATCATTCATTCCAGCTCTGGAAGGAAGGTGGAGTTCACTCCGGACTCCGCAGTGATTACCGACATTTCCACAGGCTCACAGCTTGCACATGGAATTGCAGATCACGGTTCTTGTTTGTATTTCTTCTCCCACTTTGTTCCTAAATATATTAGCACTATATTTTTGTCACAATCTAATGATATCAGCAGGTTATGGCATGAAATATTTGGCCATCTAAACTATAAGTACTTGCATCAACTCAACAAGGAAAACATGGTAGAAGGATTGCCAGCTATTAAATTCACAAGCGGTGTATGTCAAGGATGCATTCTTGGCAAGCATCCAGAGAAAAAGTTTGACAAAAGGAAGGCACAGAGAGCTTCTTCACCTCTTGGGCTGATTCACAGTAACATCACGGGCCCATTCACGTAGCCTTCAATCAGTAAGGCTCGATATGTACTCACCTTCATAGATGATTTCTCTCGCTTTACTTGGGTATTTTTTCTGAAATTAAAATTGGAAGTATTTGAATGCCTTATAGAATTTAAAGCACTTGCTGAGAATGAGTCCAGTGTAATATTAAGATACTTTGTATTGATAATGGGGGGAGTATGTCAACAAATATGTGCAGCAACTTTGTATTGATGCAGGTATACAACTACAACACACAGTGCCATAGACACCACAACAGAACGATGTTGCTAAGAGGAAAAATCGGTCCTTAAAAGAGATGGCCAATTGTATGCTACAGTCAAAATCATTAGCTCCAAAGCTATGGGATGAAGCTATTAATTATGCAGCATACATTCAGAACCGAGTTCCTCACAAATCACTCAAATGCACCACTCATTTTGAATGTTGGACCGGTAAGAAACAAAAAGTGTCGCACTTTCGCATTTTTGGTTCACAAGCATGGGCTCACATTCCAACAGATAAGAGGAAGGCTTTGGAGCCTCAAAGTGTTGAATGCATATTTGTTGGATATCCTGAAGGTTTCAAAGGATATAGATTGTTGGACTCTCACAGTGAAAATTTCATTCTAGCTCGAAGTGTGAAGTTTGAAGAAGAATCACTGCATGATTTTTCAGAAGACCCTGTTGAGGAACTGCTTGTTGTCATTGATGAGGAGGAGTCAGAAACTTCTTCGAGCACTTCAAAGAAGCCATCATAGCAGAATTTTGGGTCTGATACAAAGGCTGAGGAGAAGGTCATGGCTACTCCAACTCAGTTTCCAACTTGGGCAGAGAAAACCCTGCAAGATGCGGGTGAACTAGTTGGTGATCCTACGGATATAAGGACTAGATCACAGTTTTTTGGGGCTCTTCAAGCCCTGGCTACCATGGAAACTTTGTTGCCCATACATTGCTATATGACACTTGGTTCAGATCCACATTCACACTCTAAGGCTGTTGGAAACCCACTTTGGGAGGCTTCCATGGATGAAGAGTACTCTGCCCTTATGGACAACAACACATAGGACTTGGTTCCACTTCTGAAAGGAAGAAAGCTTGTTCGATGTCGATGGATATATTGAACAAATATTGTTGCATATGGTGAGATCAGAAGTACAAAGCTTGACTTGTCGCAAAAGGATACTCACAGGTACATGGCATAGACTACACAGAGACATTTGCACCTGTTGCAAAAATGGACTCCATTCGACTAGTTTTGGCCATTGCCGCTTCTCACAGATGAGAAGTTCATCACATGGATGTGAAGAGTGAATTTCTTCATAGAGATCTCAAGGAGGATATCTATATGGAGCAGCAATAGGGATACATTTAGAACTCTTCCCTCGTTTGCAGATTAAATAAATCTTTGTATGGCCTAAAACAGGCCCCCAGAGCCTGGTATGCAAAGATGGATTCTTTCCTGCTTTCCATTGGATTCATTCGATGCAAATCTGATCTGAATGTTTATTTGTTGCAACATGATGATTCCCTTTTGCTGATAGTACTTTATGTAGATCACTTACTGATGACAAGGAACCTTACTTCAGCTATTGATTCGGCAAAATCAGCATTGCACGATCGATTTTCCATGACAGATTTGGGACTATTGCACTACTTTCTTGGTCTTGAAGTTTCTCAGTCTACTTTAGGGATCAAGATGGCATAGTCTAAGTATGCATTAGATCTATTTGTCTACTTTTAGATGACAGAATGCAAGCCAGCAGCATCGCCCTTTCTTTCGGGGGTTATATTTGAGGATGTGGATACTACACCTTTGGTGGACAGTACACTGTATTGGTAGTTGGTTGGGAGTTTGTTGTATCTTACTCACACCCAACCTGATATCTCTTTTGCAATAGGAGTTTGTTCCAGATATATGCAGGAGCCTCATGATCTTCACTAGAAAGCTGCAAAGAAAATCCTTATATATGTGAAAGGTACTCCCAGTTTTGGTATCTTTTATGTTGCAGATTGCCCACTTTCACTGATTGGGTACACAGATTTTGATTGGGCTGGAAATGGTACAGACCGCAAGTCCACCTCTGGTTATGTTTTCAACTTTGGTTCAGGGCCATTATGTTGGTCTAGCAAGAAGCAATCCATGATTTCTTTATCTACAGCAGAGGCAGAGTATAGAGGTGCAGTGAATGCAGCTACACAGGTTGTTTGATTGTAGGGGCTTCTCTCCGAGTTTGGTATTCAGTATCCACTTCTGACTATCATATTTTGTGACAATCAGGGGTCCATTCAGATATCGATTGATCCAGTTCAGAGGCATAGGACCAAGCACATCAAGATTCACATTCATTACATCCATGAGTTGATCCATGAAAGAGTCATTTCACTGCAGTACTACCCCACAGAGCAGCAGGTTGCAGATATCTTCACCAAGTCCTTCACTGAAAAGAAATTTTCAGAACTGAGAGCTATGCTTGGAGTGGTGGAGACAGTTGAGTAGATCACTTNAAATGGCCAAGTTGTCGAGACTCAAAATTTTTTTCATTACAGTTAGGCTTAAGGGGGGGTGTTGGAGCATAACCCTAACTTACATTAGTTTATACCTAGCTTAGACTCCTAGATATTAGTTAATACTTTCCATCACACTTTATTTCACCTAATTTGGCCACGTAGAGAAGAAGGGCGCCTCATCCCTAGATTTTAGGGAAAACTGATATTTTTAGATCAAGACTCAACTCACGGTTCTTGATTTTCTTGATTTTCTTGATTTATTCTTGATTTATTCCAACTCCCCCATGCAAAAAATCATCCATTATTGGGGAATGTGCACCTCCTCTTTGAGTGAGAGATTTATTCCTTAATTAATTATTTTTTCCTTTACTATTATTAGTAACTGCTATTTCGGGTCAGTTAAGTGAATTGGAACTGCTTCTCTTGTCAGTGAAGTGAGCTTAAGTGAGCTAATTCGCACCACTTGACTCTCGTGGGAATTAATGAGCGTGTGACATGTGTCTTTAGTGGTCTAGGTCAAATTATGTGGTCTCCCTTAGCCTATGACACCTATTTTAGCTTTTTTCTAGCTTTTTTTATTAGAATTTCTATGTTGGAAATTCTATATATTCACCTCCTCTCTTCTTTTTGAGGTTGGTTGCTCATGTATATTCATTTTTTATTAATATAATTCTCTGATTTATGGAGCAAAAACTTTCTCTCATCTCTTGAATATCAACAAATTGTATGTGTTCAATTTAACTAGAATTCTAGATCTATCAGGGTTTCTGCAGGAATTATACAGAAAGAAGTGTGAAGGTGGCGGGCACAGAAAACAACGACTAGGAATACGATCTACGAGTTTACTTGGTTCTTGGTTGTATGCTTCATCTGCCAATTTGTATATCGCAGAACTCCGAGTCATTTTTTTAGCCAGCCAGCCTGCAAGTTCGGATGTCAATTGTTATAGTGCGGAACTTTGGGTGTTGTTTGTAGGACACGGAACTATAGAGGAAATGCTTTTCCCTTTAATATAGCTTATGTGACGCAAATGTGGTATGGCTAATTTTAGCACTTTTCCATTCATAAACAATGGCAATCTTAAGCCCGCCAGCCCTGAAGCCCGTGTGTCAATTTGTATATCGCGGAGCTCCGAATGTTGTTTGGAGGTCACAGAAAAATAGAAGTGCAATGTTGAGCCAGCCAGCACGCAAGTCCGCCTGTCAATTTGTATATCGCGGAACTCTGGGTGCTACTTGTATGACACAGAACAATAGAGGGCCAATTTAGAGAAAGGGGAAGCGCTTGGTGTAAACGCGTGAATCCGCCAAGCCGTGCAGAAAAGAATTTTCAACAAAAAAAAAACAATTAAGTAACCAGGAAGAGAAACTACAGGGGATAAAAGAGTGGGAAAATAAAAAGTCGGAGGGCAGTTTTCATAAGCGCGAATTGGTTTCAAAGAAGCCCCATTGTTGCAAAACCATCCTTTTCTACTAATTTTCAGCAAATGTTTTGTTGAATATTAGATTTTATTGCAACCTGTTGGTGTAAGTATGGTCTTGATACATTCTTCCATAACTGTAACATATTAACTTAAGTATTAAACTTCATTTTCTACTAATTGCCAGCAAATTCTTTGTTGAAGATTAGATTTTATTGGAACGTGTGGGTGTAAGTGTGTTCTTGATACATTCTTCCATGACTGCAACATATTAACTTAAGTATTAAACTTCTTGTATTATGGGTTGTTAGCATTAAAAATTAATAATTGCATGTCTAGAAACAAGAATGATGATTTTGCTGCAACATTGTACTTTGGTATTGCTATGTTCTATCTATTTTATGAATAGAATTGAACGTTGGTTTGAAACTGTGTGTAATCCATTTTTTGTTTGCATAAAATCCTGGTGGATTGACACAATACATTGTCATATAATTGTTAGATGTTCCATCTTAGAACAAATAACCTAAGTAAACACAATATCAAAGAACTATGAGACCACCAAACCATGCCAATGAGAAGAGGCGTTAAATCCAGAAAAGAAGTAGCAACGAAGACTCCAAGGCAAAAAAATTTAATAGTAAATCCATTTGAAAAAAAGATAAAAACACTAAGTATTGTACATCTATCCTTAGAAATTGGACCCATTTCTTTGGGCCAAAACATTGAACGTATCAGCCACAAACACAGGCACGGGATCTGCAGTATGCATGACCCTTCCAGTTTTCTCCTCGATGAATCAGCCTGTGGTAAAATTGATAGTTTTCAGAAGCTTCCCGTGAGAAAGAAGACAAAAAACGTTGCAGGGAAAATGGAACAACCCTTAATTTAAAGTTAGGACACAACTAGAAATCGCTTCTGCACAGTCGAAAAAAATTTAGGGACACAGGTTGCATGTGCAATTTCAGAGGCCCGAATTAGTCCATTCTGGGTGGAAGGAGATGACTAGTAGAAATATGCCTTGTACCAGTGAGAGTTCTGGACCTGATTCCCGAAGATGTTAATTGTATATCTAGAGAACAGGACAGTATTCCCGCAAGTGAATAATATTTTGGTTTGAAATATATCTATGGGAGCATCAATATATCATTTATTTACAGTGAAACTCTTCCGCCCAGAAAAAACTAATTTAGACCTCTGGAATTCCTACTTTCGAGTTGCAAAGAGGCTATTGTGTTCAGCGTCAGTTTCTTTTTTGAAACTCCTTTTGGTGTTGTCAGGACCGCCATCATTGAGCCAGGAAGTTCCGCTCATTATGGTTGATTTCAATTTGGGCGCAGGAGTGGGAACAGTCTTTGCATTGCCATCATCCATTGCGTATCATCGCCCATCAGATCATCTTCTTCCGGCTCGGAATCCATGACATCAACCTCTACGCAAACCATCAATGCAACTGGGTAGGTCCTCTGAGTAGGCAAGGTTGCATTGGAATTCTTTGGCTTGAAATATATCTCTCGATGTACCAAGGGACCATCTCCTTTTTTGCTCCTGGGCGAAGGGAGATGAGTAGTAAGAATATGCCCTGGAATAGTGGAACCTCTATCCATTATGCTCGAATGTGTTTACTATATCTGGACAGAACCATTGCCACAAGTTAATGAGAATTTTCATTTGCTCCAAATGATGTTTGAAATGAAAATTGGGGAGGGATAATATAACCCTCTACAAATTATGGTTTAATGTGTATCAATGGAATATCTCCTCGATCCTTTTGTTGATCAATGACAATCTCCAGGGTTCGTGCGGAATGAGTTGTTACCATTAAAGCTCACTAATTGCATATTTAGAAAAAAGTGTGAAGGTCGTGGTGATGGCGAAGAGAGATTAAGAATTAGAGATTTCTTAAAGGCGCCAACCCGCCAACACATGAAAACAAATTGCATCATATTTGAAATGAATACTTGGAAAGGATAACACTCTTCTCCGCAAATCTTGGTTTAATTCGTAGTAATGACAAATCTTCTCCGGCCTTCCAGACATTAATGACAATCTCAACGGTTCCTGCAGGATGAACTACTAGTATTAAAGATTAATTATTGCATATCTATAAATAAGTATGAAGGTAGCAGTGATGGCGAATTACGACGAAGCATTGTACATTTCGTGCACCTGCCAACCTGCGAAACAGATTCCAAGAAATGCCCAAGTATGGAAAGCAGTCGAGCGGGTTACAAAAACAAAAAAAAGGCAGAAGATATACCCAAGAGACGTGAAGGGTCGATGGTCATATTGCATCTCAGTGACAAATATCGGTCGTCAATTTGTATGTCACAGAATTTCGGGTGTTGTTTGTGCGTAGGGGAACAGCAGAAGCGCAATGTCGAGAGGGAAATTTGTATATTGTTGAACTTCGGGTTCTGTATATAAAAGCATGAGACATTCAAAAAAAGGACCAAGTAAACAGAAAGTGAAAGCATACAAGATGAAGGGGAATTTGTTTGCTAATTTGTAAATCGCGGAAGTCCGAGTGCTAGTTGCAGGCGGCAGAACAATGGAAACGCAATGTTAAACCCGCCTATGCAGGAACCCACGATTCAAAAAGTTTGTTCAATATGAAACGGGGAAGCGGTCGATCGGGCTGGTGATATAAAAGTAACAATGGAAATCTGAAGACGTGAATCCGCCAAATCCCGCAACTAGACATATTCTAAAAAACGAGTAAGTAAAGAAAGGGAAAACGGAGAGAAAAGAGAAAGCGGATGGCAATTTTCGGAAGCGGGAATTGGTCTTAACAGTAACTATGGAGTGCATTAAACATGTTAACAGGTTCTTCAATCAAGGAATAGATACAACGGGCGATGTTTATAGTTTCCAGGATCTGTTTGTATAAGAGAAGCATAGAAAAGTTACAAGACGATCATTTTTTGGATGTTTAAGTAAAGTTTATGTATCGTTAGCTTCACCGCAAGTATAACAATGACAAATTTGAATTTAATGTCCTCTCATTCATATGATTGTTCCATTATACTTCACATAGTATATATTATTTTATTTTAATTTGTTTGCTAATTTGTGGGTCGCAGAAGTCAGGGTGCTATTTGTAGGCAGTGGAACAATGGAAACACAATATTGAAACCGCCTATCCGGTAACTCGCCTAGTCGAAAAACTGTGAGCCAAAAATTTTGTGCAATATGAAACGGGGAAGCCGTCGGCCAGGCTGGTTATATAAAAGTAAGTGAAATCTTAAGACGTGAATCTGCCAACTTCCGCACCTAGAAATTTTCTGAAAAATGAGTAATACACAATAAATATGGACTATAAATTATGAACATGAGATTTTATAGAGCATGTACGGATCCCACATTCCATACTTCGCCACTTTTTGGATTGCAGGTTCTCAGGCTGGCGGGCTCAAAGTTGGGCCTCTATTGTTCCGTGGCCTACAAATAATACCCAGAATTCCGCGATATACAAATTGACAAGCGGACCTACGGGCTAGTTGGGTCAACATTGCACTCCTATTGTTTTGTGTCATACAAACAGCACTCAGAGTTCCACGATATACAAATTGACAGATGAACTCCAGGGCTGGCGGCCTCAAGATTGCGATTGTTTATGGATGGTAATCCCTATCAACTATTTAACATTATCTAAAAACATTATTTTCAATACTTATAAATTATTAATACTAAATATTGATATTGTACAATTTAATTAGACAAAAAGGTTTGTACAATATGAAACGGGGAAGCGGTCGATCGGGCTAGTGATATAAAAGTAAGTGAAATCTGAAGACGTGAATCCGCCAACTTCCACACCAAGAAATTTTCCAAAAAACTGAGTAATTCATAATATGTACTTTTAGAAATTACGGACATGAGATTTTATAGAGAATGTATTGATCTCGCATTCCATACTTAGCCACTTTTTGGGTCGCGGGTTCTTGGGCTAGCGAGCTCAAAATTGGGCCTCTATTGTTCTGTGTCCTACAAATATAACCCAAGAGTTCCACAATATACAAATTGATAGGCGGACTTGCGGGCTGGCTGGCTCAACATTGCATTTCTATTGTTGTGTGTCCTTCAAACAACACTCAGAGTTCCACCATATACAAATTGATAGACGGACTCCAGGGCTGGCGGGCTCAAGATTGCGATTGTTTACGGATGGTGATCCCTATCAACTATCTAACACTACCTAAAAACATTATTTTCAATACTAAAGTATTAATATTAAATATTGATATTGTACAATTTAATTACATAAAATTATTAAAGGATGTTAAATATCTTATTTAAAAGAAAAACCTGCATATTCGGAAACTCGTGTTCCAAAATTTTTGTATAATATGAAACGGGGAAGAGGTCGGTCAGGCTAGTGATATAAAAGTGGGTGGAAATCTGAACATGTGTATCCGTCAAGTTCTACACCTAGAAATTTTCTCAAGAAATGAGTAATACATACTAAATATGTACTTTTATAAAGTATGGGCATGAGATTTTATAGAGCATGTATGGATCCCTCATTCCATGCTTGAAATTGTGCCACCTGTCCAACTACATGAATTACATATGGTCTGGATGTTGTCACATATAGTAGGCTACCAATAATTGACCTGTATTGCCTCTGATCTGTATACTTTGAATCATCATCTTTGCTCAACTTGCAACTAGTTTGCAATATTCAATTCCGAACCTTTTTAGCATTTCTCTGATATACTTGGTTTGAGAAATAAAAATTCCTTGATTTCTTTGACATATCTAAAGACCTGGAAAGAAGGATAGTTCTCCAAGAAATGACATTTCAAATTCATTTTGCATGTCCTTTGCAAATTTCTGGCTTAACCTGTCATCAATACTTCCAAAAATAATATCATCAACATAAACTTCAATTAATAAAATACTATCTTGAGTTACCTGGATGTAGAGGTTGTTATCTGCACTTCCTTTTCTGAACCCTGTCTATTGTAGATATTTATCCAGTCTAGATTACCATGCACTAGGGACTTGTTTTAGACCATACAAGGTCGTCTTTAATTTACACACATAATTTGTGTTCTCTGACATCTAAAATCCTTTTGGTTGTTCAATGTAGACTTCTTCTTCAAGTTCCCCATTCAGAAAATCTGATTTTATGTCCATCTGATACACTTTAATATTTTTGGAGCAAGCATAAGCTAAAAGCAATCGGATTGCTTCCATTCTGGCGACTGGGGCAAATGTCTCTTCAAAGTCGATTCCTTCAACCTGTACATATCCTTTACATACCAATATAGTTTTTTTCCTTGTAACATGTCCATCTTCATTCAATTTATTCCTGTATACCCACTTTGTTTCGATCACATTCTTATCCTTTGGTCTTGGAACCAATTCCCAAGTGTCATTTTTCTCTATTTCATCCAATTCTTCATCCATGGCCTTATTCCAAAATTTATCATTGTTGGCCTCTTCAAAATAGGTTGGTTCAATCATAGATGAGAGTGTTAGGTGTGTTTGTTCTCGTGAACACATTCTTCTTCTATTCTCAACTCCTGCATCTTTGTTTCCGATAATCTGATCTGAAGGATGATTCTTTTGTACTCGTCTGCTAGGTGTCTTTAGAGGCACTTGTTGAACTTTCTCTTCTGCTTCTTTCAGATCCTCTTCATATTCTCCTTCTACTTCTTTTTCATCTTATGTTTCTTCTTCATAAAGATGTTCCATTGATTCATTTTCTTATTCCTTCAATTCTTGTCTACATGTTTCATCAATTGTTACATCGATGCTTTCCACAACTTTGTTCAATCTCAGGTTGTAACACTTGTATGATTTCCTTGTACTTGAGTACCCAACAAGTACTCCTTTGTCCACACGAGAGTCAAACTTTCTCATTCTGCCATCTTCTCTTTTAATGTAGCATTTGCTTCCAAAAACTCTGAAGTGCTTCACATTTGTTGGCCTTCCTTTCCATAGCTCATAGGGAGTTTTGTCAGTGTTGTCTCTTAGCATTACTCTGTTTTGAATGTGAACTTTTGTATGCATTGCCTGTGTCTAAAATATATCTTTCAATTTGGAATCCATTATCATTTTTCGATCCATTTCCTGTACTGTCATGTTCTTTCTTTCAACAACTCCATTCTGTTGAGGTGTCCTAGCAACGAAGAATTGTCTTTTTATTCCATGATTGTTGCAGTAGTCCATAANTAAGCATTTGATTCTTGAATCTATCTCATTTTCAACCATTTCCTTGTAGATCTTGAAGTTTTCAAAAGCTTCTGATTTACTCTTGAGAAAACAAACTGCAGTCATTCTTGTATAATCATCAACTAATAACACAAAGTATTTCTCACCTTTTACCCTTTGTTGTAGTTGGTCCAACTAGATCAGTATGCACAATTTCTAGTGGTCTTGTCATTGAATATTCTTTTGATTTAAACCTGGTCTTTGTTTTCTTTCCTTGTTGACAATGCTTGCATAAAGTGTTGGTTGGTTTCGTGATCTGGGGAATTTCTCTAACTACTTCCCTTTTGCTGACTTTGACAAGGTTATCAAAATGTATGTGACCCATTCTTCTGTTCCATAGCCAACTTTCATATTCGTTTCCTAGGCAACACTTTCATTTCCAATTTCACTTAATACATATATGTTGCTTAAAGTTCTCACAGTTGTTGCAATCAATTTTTCTAAACCTTCTTTTCTTATCTCGCACTTTTGTGAATCGAAAGTAACTTTATGACCTTGGTCACACATTTGACTCACACTTAGAAGATTATGTTTCATATCTTCTACTAGTAGAACATTTTCTGCCTTGGTATTCTTGTTCCCAATTCTAATTGTGCCTTTTCCAATGATTTTAGCCGAATCGTCATTTATGAAGGAGACCAATCCATCTCTTTTCTTTCTTAATGTAAGAAACATGTCTCTATCACCTGTCATGTGTTTTGAACAACCACTGTCAACATACCAACCACATTTCTTCTGCTTATCTTGTAGAGTGAGTGTGCATTTTTCATTGTTGTACTAATTCTACCTTCTTATCCATGTCCTTTTCTGAGGTGCCTGTCTGTGATTGTTGTTGTTTTGTTGTGGTTCTATAGGATGGATTGTCATTCTACAATCTTTGGCCATGTGTCCAAATTTGTTACACTTGTAGCATTCCACTTCAGTGCTCTAATATTCAAAATTGTTGTAACTTCTTCTCTTTGTTTCACTAGGCCTTCTTGGATAACCCTTTTGTGTATAACTTTCAAAGTTGTTTATGTTCCTATTGTTAGCTTTGCAATTCATAGCTTTATGTCCAAAATTATTCCATGCATAACATAAACCAAAAAAAATAGTTTGATACCTGGGAGTTGAATATCTTCTAAAAGGAGTTTCTCTTATGAATCCTTCTTCTTCTTGAGGCCTATCTATTTATGTTGGTCGTTGATTCTGAAATCTGAATCTTCTCGGTGGAGTGTCCCTGTAATTTTCTCTGTAGACCTTCCTATCCCCTTTGATTGTTTCTACATAGCATTTTGGATTTGTTTCTTGTTCTGTTGTTTTGGAGATTGATCTGTTTTCTGTCTAATTGTATCCACGTCCAGACTTGTCATGATTAGGCCTTTGACCGTTGATAATCTCATTCAAAACTTTTGAGTTGTTCTGTATATTTTTCTTTTGAAGATCCTTTCTTAATGTAACAATTTCTGCTTCCAAATTTTCAATGATCTCGTCTCTTCCTTCTAGTTGTTATTTGAGTGCTTCTTAAATTCTTTTATCTTCTTCAATTTGAACCTTCAAATTTGTGATAATTTGTTCTAATTCCTAAGTGTCTTCTTTCTTGTCTAGTTCCGCTTGTAGCTTCTTTTTTTCCCTCTTTTCTCTTTTGATAACTTCTATGGAACTCAACAATTCCTCTTGGTAGTCAACTTATGCCTCTTCAATTTCTTCTTCGACTTCTTCATATTCTACTTCGGAGTCTTCTTTATCAGAGTCTTCTACTGCCATGAATAGAACTCTTTATGTCTCACTGTCACTGAATTCATCATCATCTAATGATGAGATGTCTTCTTTGGTGCATAAGATTTTCTTGAAAACTTTCTTTGTGGTTCTTTTGCCTTTATATGTTTGTTTGTTTTTTTAGTAACCTTCATCATTTCTCTTTTTCTTATGAGGACATTTGTTAGCAAAATGACCAATACCATCACAATTAAAAAACAAATTAAAGGAAGCTTACCTCTATACCTGTCGTTGGTTCCCTTGTTCAATCTTTTGACAAAGTTGGCCACTTCTTCATCATCTTCTGAGACGTCACTATTGTTGCTATGTTCTTTTTCTTATTGCTTTCCCTTTTTCTTTGATCTTTTGGATGCTTTGAAGGTTGCTTCTTTTACATCTAGATTTTCATGTTCAGTTCTCATTTCATATGTAGTGAATATTCCATGTAGTTCGTCCATGCTTATTGAGTTTAAATCTACTCTTTCTTCTAGTGTTGATATCTTAGGGTCAAATCTCATAGGAAGAGATCTTAGTACATTTTGAACAATTACTGATTCTTTGATTTCTTCTCCCAATCCCATGATTGCATTTACTATTTCATCGAATCGTAAGAAGTAATCTACAATATTCTCATGTTCCTTCATCTTTAGTTGTTCGAACTAACCTCTGTAAGTTTGAAGCTTTGTTGCTTTGACTTTTGAATCTCCTTCATAAATATTTTGAAGTTT